>BMAC01000578.1:709310-721944 GCA_014905375.1 Phtheirospermum japonicum
ATTAATATTTATAATTTTCTAAATATAAATATTGTCAATACATCTTTTATATTATTAAATATGAAACACATGACTAAGTATTATGTAAATTATTAGGCTAAGTAACATAATAATATATTATTATGTATTATGATTGAACAAAATAAAATAAATGTGTATTTCGTATATCCATTATAATATTATGATACGAAAAATAAAATTATCATTCGATATTATTATTTGTATAAAAAGTGTGATTAAATACTATATTAATCATGAGTACATTATTATATAAGATTATAATTACCGAATGATTAATATAATTAAAATCTTGATAATATAAGATTTTAATTATATTAATCGTTCGATAATTATAATCTTATATAATAATTAATGTACTCATGATTAATATAGTATTTAATCACGCTTTTTATACAAATAAAAATATTGAATGTTAATTTTATTTTTTGTATTATAATAATTTACATAATACTTAGTCATGTGTTTAATAATTAATATAATATTAAAGATTTATTGACAATATTTATATTTAGAAAATTATAAATATTAATTGGAAATTTATGGGTTTTTTTTTTAATTAGGAATTATACTGACAACTTTGTGTGTGTTTGAGTATAAGATAAAAATTATATATCTTTTCAAATATAAATTTTAAAACAAAAATTTAATATTTATATTATTTTAATTTGCCCCCCAAACTATAAGATTTTTTGCACTTTACCCCCCAAACTATAAGATTCTTTCACTTTGCCCCCCAGTTGCCCGCCGATGGAATCTAGAAGGAATATTTCGCCGGAAATAAAGTTTGGGGGGCAACGTCGAAAATTATTGTACATCAGAGGGCAAAGTGGAATAAAAAGTACTTCGGGGGGCAAAGTGAAAAAAACTGCATACATTTGGGGGCAAAAAAAAATTAGCCCTAATTTTTATGGGGTATTATTTTTTTTCTTTTTCATTTTTTTTCGGATGGTGGTCCTTAATTACAAAAATCCATAAAATCATAAAATCCCTAATAAAGTTCTCCAAAACACTAATAACCAATAAAAATAAAGAACTCCTACCCCACGCTTTTAATGGGTTTGTAGGGGTCGACTCAATAAAATCACTCAAGGCAATAGGCATGGATTATTTGGCTATGACTGGCTCATTCGAAATTTATAGTGGCTAAATTTTATGTATATGGCCAGAAATAGGGTTTTATTTGTGCCTTAACCTCATTTTCAAAGTCAACTACACACAGCGGTTTCAAAGAGATATCAAGACTGAAACTTATTCAAGCACATGCAAAGATGATAATCACTCAGGCTACTCACAGGCTTATTGCATGAAAAAGTTTCGAATTGACGCTGCTTTTAAGGTTTTGCGAAATTATTTGTGTTCAAGTACCGTTTTAAAATAAAGAAAATAATTTTGAAAATTTATGCACTTATACACGCTCAAAATACAGAAGCCTCAAATCTAGTCTTAGTTAACTTCGACAGGCAAGCCATACAAATATAAATTAGCGCAGAAATAGTGATCAATCACGATAAATCACGTTTAAGAATTACATATCACAAAACACGAATTCAACTAAGCATAAAGTAGAATAACAAATCGCTCGACCTCATCCCTCCCCCTCAGAAAAATTTAGCAAACTCCGCTTTGCCAATAAAAACAAGTAAAATAAGAGAGTTAAGAAAAACGTCCCTGAATAACCGAAATGTTCGAGCCGCTCTATGTTGAATCGTGATACCAAATAATCATCTCGATTGTCGTGATTTTGAATTCGCTCGACTAAAAACTAAGAAAAACACAACTAACAACGAAAACGAATAACAATAAAAATATTCAAAATTAAACACACAGAAAAATAGAAATAGAAAATAAATAGTGCAATAATAAAACGCCAGGAGACATATGATAAGGAGGACCTTGATACGGCGCATAATCCATAGAATTCGCAGGCGGTGCCGGTGCCCAATGATTCGCCGCATCCAACCGGAATCTAGCAAAATTGTCCGTCAGCGTAATCAACAAGTCTCTACACGCCTCGCTGGCCTCCCTAGCCCTACGTGCCTCCTGATGTCCCAAACGAGCTTCCTCGTAACCTAAATGAGCCTGCTCATGACCTAGACGAGCCTCCTCATAACCCAAACGAGCTTGCTCAAAAGCAAGGCGCGCATCCTCCATCGCTCGGTGGGCCTCGTACTCTACACCAGAAATTCTATCATAAACATTACTCCTAAAGTCGCGGAATTCACCTAAGAAGGCGGTGAAATATGGTTGCACTATAGAAGATGTTCCCCCTGCCCCTCTGTACGAATGCTCCGCACGGGTATCCATGACTAGATCTATATGAAAGGTGGAAGCTCGAAATGTAGAAGCACCGCCATCTACAACCTGAGTCACCTCTCGATTCGCATCCATATCAAATCCGACATTATCACCCGCTTGCTCAGTCTATTCGTCGTCCGAATCGTCCGAATCATCAATGCGGGGTCCCAGCGTCGTCACTGCTCGTCTCTCACCCCTCGGCTGTCCTGGGGTTCGAACTATCCTCCATTAGAACTCTAACAGCTTATAGATATGCCGCACGTCACCCTCCCTAGGTTCATATCCACAAATCTTTGCCAACCTCATAATAAATGCGCCGTGGGTCATAGCAACGCCTCTCTCATCGCTGATCCTTTGCACGTTCTTAACGCTCCGCATCATCAGAGGATATGTCTGCACTCCTTTACTTTCACCATGCACCATAGAGTATATAACTCATTTTTATTCACTATCGTCGGCTCCTCCTTTCCGATAACGCAGCGGGCCAGAAAACAATAAGCAGCATAAAGTGCATTTTCCTCCACATAAGTCAAGGCGTATCGAGTTATCGCCGCACTACTCAACACAGTGATCTCATCCCAGAAAACTCTCTCACAATAATGAATATCGCGCTCCCGTAGTGTCATCCGACCGTCAATGCCAAAATAAGCATTAATTTCCTCGCTCGAAAACTTAAACTCTCGGCCTCCAAATTGACACGACATAGTATAATCGCCCAAAATCTCGAAGAACGTATAAAACTCTAGCATGAGTTGCTCGTAGGACGGGTATCGCATTCTCGCCCAGTGGATGCAGTCGAGATTTTTAATGTACCCCACGAATTTCTCAGCAAAAGGGTTGTTGTTAACCGCCTGGTCAAGCCAATAGTTAATGTCGCTAATCATGGGCAGAACAATGCTCCGGCTAATCAATGACCTATATAAGTCCGCCTCGTCCTCATAAACCTTAAAAGAGCTCTAACACTCCGTGCGACATTCTTTCTTTTATTGTGCGAGGAGGAAGCCATCGTACCCAAAATTCCGTCGGAATGCGACGAAAAATTCTCCAAAAAACCGCGCGTCAGAGAGGCATACGGTAGCCTCCTTACGGTAGCTTTGTAACCGTAACTGCTACCATAAGGCAATTCGCTGAGCACCTTGTATGCGAACTTTCCGCCGACGATTACCAACCCAAATCAACTCCAATTCGCCCTAAACTCTATCCTAAACCTGCAATTTCCCAATCCAACAAGTAATTGAGTCTAGTTGAGCCACACTTACCCCGTATTCAAGCAAGTTTGGACCCAAGATATTGAAACCCTTCTCCTTCGCCTGCTGCTGTCACCCGCCGTCGAATTTAACCAAAGTCCGATTGTGCGCAGTGAATGTGGTGATTCAATTGATAAATTGTGGTGGTGCCATTGCTTTGGTTACAACAATCGGTGTCTACGGTGAAAACGGGTGGTGTATTTTCAGTTACGGTGTTAACAATACAGAAGAAGTTGGTTTCGGTAAACTTAAAAACTTTGAATACGGGCCGGGCCTTATCTTACTTAACGGTAACCCCTTACGGTAGGGTGTTACCATTAACTCCTACCGTAATGCCCTCTGTTGGTGGGTAACGGTTATCCTTACGGTTACTCCTACCGTTAAGTGTAACCATAAAGTCTTGGCTGCAAAACTCGCGAAAAATTGAACTTGTTTGAAAGAAATTAATTAAATCAAAACACACGAACTTTAGAAATAAATTTCATTAATATGCGAGCGCGTTATGATAAATTAACACGACAATAAATATAAAAATAAAACAACAAAAATAAAACATAAGACTCGAAATAAACTAGAACGTAAATATCCTAATGACTCGACTAAATTGAAAATTGCTAATCACGGTTCGCTAGGTTCATTCAATTCGAAGGGTTTAATCCCTAGGTCTGTAAATTCTCTTTCCAAACTCGGTGCTTTTAGTGTCGGCGTCCCCAAGATCTTGCTTCCAAAACGTAGCAAACCTGAAGGTTTGCTCATATAGATCGATAAGTTCACCGAGGAAATCAATCTTTTCTTCCTCCACCTTGACCAGATTTTTTGTTGCTATCCCCAAGTAATATTCTAGAGTGAGAATGTCGAAAGCAATCGAGGCCTCGTTCAACAAAGATGCATCGAGTATTTTGTTTAAAATCTGAATTTCCTTCCTAGCGTCATCGAGCTCGGCTTGCATCTCTTCCATGGCGCTACTCTGTTGTTGGTGGCATTTCATTAGTGGATTAGGCTTGCAATCTAGAGGCTTATATAAAAGAGAGGCTTGAAGGTTTGAATGAAATTGTGAATCTGGAAGTCTTATAGTGTGTTTATTTATAGGTGTCTTGGGACTCAAGGGTAGGAATCCTAATTCTACTCCAAATATAATTTTAAGGTATATTGACCAAACTTACCTATTTTAATTAAAACTCTAAAATGGTAGGCAATCTAGACATGTGAGTACTTGCAAAAACCGTCCAAATATAACAAAAATTAAACTTGCCTTATAATAAATAAAATACCAAGAATTCCTTAGTTAATTCTCGTAAATCTTGCAAAAACTGGGACGTTTACGGTAGCCTTGACTAACCGTAAGAACTTACCGTAACACTTACCATTACCTCTGCCTTGATCAGTCTACGGTTGTTTTAACCGTTTAACGCCTGGGTTAGATGCTTACGGTAGCACCTTAAGGTTACGAGCAACCGTAACTAACCGTAAAGTCTTCAAAAAGTGGCGAATTGTCCATCTTTTCCGACATAATGACCTTGCAAAAATGTATCATAGTAATTTTCTTGAAAATAACAAATATAAAAGAAAAGAAAATCAAAGAAAGAAAATAAAGAAAAACAACAAACGCTTGGGTTGCCTCCCAAGGAGCGCAACATTTAACGTCGCTTGCTTGACGCAGTTTCTTAATCAAACTCTAGCTCGTGGTGGGCCCACGAACTCTCTCTTGCTATCGTTTTGACTTTTCATATGGTTCTCGTAATAAGGCTTAAGTCGATGCTCTTGGACTTGAAAATTCGACTTGTAACGCTCATCGTATAGAGTGGCTACTCCATACTCATCCATATCTTTTATTAAAAATGGTCCACTCCAAGCTGCCTGAAAATTGGTTGGATCAAACTTACGATCGGAATTATATAGTACTAGTTGGCCAACCTTCAGCTTTCCATCATCAAACTTCTTCTTCCTCATCCAATCGTTGTGGCATGACTTATCCTTGTTCCTTGCTCGGGCAAAATTTTTGTTGGGGTCGAGGGAAAAGTACTCCGAACGATTTTGTGGTGGCTTCATCTCCGCTTTTAGCTCTATTTGAGGTGCTTTATTCTTAACATCCACTTGATCACTAAAACCTTTAAATTCCTCAATAATGTCTCTTATGTCGATTCCTAGTAATTCAATAAAATCCTCCCCACTCAGATGCTCCTCGTCGTCAAACTCATCAAACTCCTCATTGAAATCAATTCCTAGTGTATCTCCCACCTCTCTCAGAAAATTGGCGTCGTCCTCGTCGCCTAATTCGTCAAAAACTGCGGCTCTTATAAGCTCATGAATGCATGAAGCAACGGGATCAAAGAATGAGCAATCATCTCTCATGGCAGGGATAAGAGTGTTTTGAATATCTTTAAGGATTCTCCTAAAACGGTCATTGTCATTCGACCTTTGTGAACATCAATCAAGGTATGGGTGGTAGACATAAACGGGTGCCCCAATAAGATGGTATGCTCCGTGCTTACAATCGGTACTTCAACCACATCCAATATTACAAAATCGACTGGAATTACTAGCTCTCCAACCTGCACTAAAACATCTTCAACCATTCCCAAAGGTAGCGGAATTGAGCGGTCGGCCAACTGCAGTAGCATGGTTGTCGGCTTCAGTGGCCCAAGACCAAATTCTCGATAAAATGAATAAGGTATTAGATTAATCCCTGCTCCAAGATCCAACATTCCTTTTGATGTTTGCCTATTAGCCAAGGCGATAGTAATGCAGAGACTTCCAGGGTCTTGTTCCTTAGGTGGCAATGGTTTCTTGAAAACTGCACTTACTTCCTTTGGCAATGTTACATATTGATTCATCTCCAAGCGTCTCTCCCTTGAAGCAAGTTCCTTGAAAAAATTTACGTAGGCGGGCATTACTTTGATTACCTCCAGAAGTGGCAAGTTAATTTACGTTCTTCAGGAGGTTGTACAGTTCCATAAATCTTTTGTTTTCTTTAGCAGGACGCAAACGGCTTGGAAAAGGAACAACATCCTTAATTCGTATTGGTATTTGCTTCGGCAGTGATGGTGAAAGAACATCGTCATGGGTAAGGGCTCCATTCAGAATCTTCCCTTTTATGGAACCAGGAACATATCTATTGGAAGACTTATGAAGTGGATAAACTGGTTTAGTAACATCTTCCTTAGTAGGTGTCGGCGTACTGTTCTCGACTTCGACTCCTTCATCTTGTTCAACTATTCCGTTGTCGATCTTCTTTCCACTTCGAAGGATATGAACCGCCGACGCTTGCTCTGCTTGGCTTGGGAGATTACCCTTCTCTTTTGAGATCCCATCTAGGTGGTTCGACAATTGACCAATTGCTACTTCAAGTTTCCTCAACCCAGCTGTAATATCATGAATAGCCTTTTACATATCAGTGATATCATTTCAAACGTCCGCGAGTCCATCTCGGTTTTTAATAGTTTCGGCCACTTGATTCTGCTGCCAAACCAAAAGCTGATCAGTTTATTGACTTGTTGGAGGCACCTGCCCTTGCATATGGAACTTATTTTGGGGTGGTGTTAATGGTGCTTGAGCATGTTGTGGTGATGGATATTGCGGATCGGGTGGCATATAATTTGGGCTTCCGGGGCCCTATTTAAAAAAAGGATTCTCACGTTGTGAGGTAAACTTCCTTTTATTTTGAAAATTTTGGATCGCGTTAACGTCTTCTTGATGCTCAACATTATTCGGACATATTTCTGCTAAATGTTGGGGGGATACACATTGGTAACATGTTGTGATAGTCTTCTTGGAAGAGGCCTTGTTCGCTCGTTCGGCTTTCCAGGCTGCTAATGTTTCGTCAAATATTACCCCACATTTTGCCTTGACCAAATTATCGTTGTTTACATTAGGGTCGGGATTTGAAATCTCATTAATCTTTAACTTACGAGGCCGAGAGTTGGTTTGTCTAGATTTTTCTCTTTTCTTTTCCAATACTTGCCTTGCCTCGGTGGCCGTCAAATCTCCAAAGTCTCCTCCAGCTGCTATTTCAACTTTCGTTTTTCCATGGCCCAACAATCCATCAAAGAAAAATTGGTTAGTCATATCCGGAGAATAGTTATGGTGGGGCCAAGCTTGCAAAAATGTCTTGTAACGCTCCCATGCTTCATGAAATAGCTCCCCCTCCAACTGTTCAAAGGTAGCAATTTACCTCCGAAGATGCCCCGTAGTTTGGGCCGAATAGTATTGATTTAAGAATTTCTCACTGATCATATCCCAGTCAGCCAACAAACCAGGCTCTAGGGATAGTAACCATGACTTCACTTTGTCTTTCATGCTATAGGGGAAACAAATCATTTGCACCTCCTCTTGACTAAGGCCATGAACCAAAAATCTACCAACTTCATCAACAAAGTAGTTTAAAAATGCCAAAGGGTCTTCATGGGCACCTCCGTGGAAAGTCGGGAGTAAATTAAGTTGATGTGATTTGATCTCCACTTCCCTTGCGGTTGGTCCGAGAACAATTGCTGACCTAAAAGTATAACCTTTGGACGCGCCAAATCGCACTGTCTAGGTTCTCAATCTCCCCGTGGTTCTCTAACTCGGTGATTAGATCTCTCGTAGCGGTTATCATATGCGTTTCTTACATAATTACTCTTGCGCTCATATCTCCTCTCAAAATTGTTTTGCTCGTATCCATGGTCTAGATTTCCCAACCAAGCATGTACACGTCTGTGATTGTTAACATACTCATTATTCTGAAATAAATCTTCGTTTCTAAATGCTACGTTTTCGATGTTGTGTTGACGATTGAGATCCCCGTATCTCTCTTCATTTTGCCTCACATTCGCCATGTTGGGGTGGTGATTGACTACGTTGTTAAGTTGGCGATTTGGTTCTTTGTTATGCTGTTGGTGAACTCCTTCGTTTCTCCCCGCGTCTTGTCTCATGTTCTCCACGTTGTGTTGATAATTGGCCCAATAAGCTCGGGGTTGTGGTTGTCTTTGTAAAACGATTGGTTCACTACCATACCCGTTTCGAATGGGGAGTGGAGGTGATCTTGGTGGGGAATCATTGCTTCGATTCGATTGTGCTCCTAACATCGTGCTGGATATTCGGTCACAAACAAAATCAGTTGCTGCTGAAGAATCATTCTCAGAAATGAAAGAGGGTCTTGGTCTCGGTGGGTTTGAACGATGGATGTTGTCAATGAATGGTGCAAGATCGCGTTGAAGTGATCGTCTACCTTGCATATACTTAACAATAAATCAACGTACCAAGTGGCAAAAATCCAATCCAAGTGCAAAAGTAAAAAGAAAATAATAACAAAATAAGAAATAAAATGAAAAACATCCTTAATTCTTACTCGTTGTCCCCGGCAACGGCGCCAAAATTTTGAACCAAGCTTTTGTGCACCCCAAATATATATATTCCGAAATTAAATCTTTCAAGCTTGCTCGCAAGAGTACGAGTACACTTGTAGGGTGGAAAGCTGACTCGAGTCATCTCTCGAGGACAACTGTTCGGTCTTTTGGATGTTTCTTCTCAATCGCACGTAACAAATAATTCATACAAATTGGGGGGTTTGTTTGAAATTGATTATTAAATTCTGAACTACTTATCACCTACTAARATTAACTAAATTATCCAATCTAAATAACCAACCGGAAGTTGAATCTTATGATTAACTACATTTAAAATTCTGAATTAAATTAACTAAAACCTATATTAATTCTCTAATTAATTAACTAGTAAATTATTTAACTAAAAATCGGAAACAATTAATAACTAAGAATTAAAACTAAATCGCAGCAACCTAAAAAAAATCTTGAATTATCTAATTTAACTAACTACGAACTACGATTAAGCATTAATTAATCAACTACGATCCTAGCGGTAACTTAAACGATCATTAAAACCAAGCAAAACTATGAAAATCGATCGCATGAATATTCTCAACCAAACAAAGTATCAAATACCCAATGATAAACATGTGAAACTGAATCCAAAAAGAGATTAAATATCTGAAATCGTTCAGCAAATTCAAAGACGAATGTAGAACTCAAGAACATGGACTAACTATTATTCAAAAAGCTCTAAAAACTAAGAATTAAAACTAGAAACTAAGTAAAGGTTGCAGAGTACTTGTCTTAGCTACTGAAAACTGAAATTTCTTCGGCTAATCCGAAGAGGAAATGCAGCAATCGGTCGAGAAATGGATGAACGGCTTCAAATGGGCTCCGGAACTCGTTGTCGTTGAATCTTCATTTTCTCTTCGATCTTCGCATTTTTGATGTTATTCTCCGACTCCAAACCCTAGGATTATGTGTATGGTAAGTTTTTAGGTTGAAAATCACGCCTGGAACTCGGATTAATGGGTGGTTTATATAGAAATCACGTTACTTGGGCCGCAAGTCACACAGGTCGGTTACTGGGCCCGTTTACGGTAGCACTTTACGGTTAGGAGCTACCGTAAACCTCTCGGTGAGGAATGTAACCGTAAGACCAACCGTAAGGCTCTCTGCCCTCCTTCTACGGTGTTGTGTACGGTGCTCCCTTACAGTAAGGTAACTGTAAGGCTAACCGTAAACCTCCAAAATTTGCTACTTCTTCGCCGGAACACTCGATTCTTGTCTCTTAATTATCATGTTTCATTTCTTAAGTGTTGAGCCCTTCCGGTTACTTAGCTGTAAAGTGAAAAACTTTAAATAATCACTTATTTGCATCAATCTAGATCAAAAGATGGTAAAATAAGTTGGAAACACAAATATACGAATTGAAGCTTAAAATATCAAACTTATACCAAAAATAATAAGAAAAAGTAACTAAAATACAACTATAAATGAGCATAAATACGTGTTAATCAACTACCCCTTGCTTTATTTGTTTGTTCATCCTCGAACAGTTGTTAGTTCAAAGTATAACTAGAAAGAAAATCAGCTTAGGCAATGAGTCGTGCGTTGCTACATACATAATTTTTGAAAATATAGATACAAGTAACGCAACGTCAAACACTTCTAAACAAAGTCATGCATCCTCTCAAAAGGTCAAATATATATATATATGTGGGTGTTCACTCAAAGCACTCGATCAATTGCTGCATGAGACGTGTTTTCACTCAAATCATACAAATACATGCATAGTAAATAAGCACGGAAAATCAATCTCTTTTTCAATCGCAAATTAAGTGTGTTATCAAAACTAAGAATCGGTAAGGTCTTTACGGGTTGTAATGTAAGGCTCTTTGGACGGGTATGGAATATATAAGTCGTTTGGCTAACTCAACCTATTCTAATCGAGAAGCTAATTGCTTCACCTCGTTCAAAATAATAAAAAAAAACCCACTAACACTCATAACGTAGCATTTAAACTCAGGCTATCTCTCAACTTGTAACTCTACTACCGATTTGTAGCGCAAACCACTTAAATACAATTACCTTTAAAACATTAGGCTTCACGCGAAAATAAACAATAAACTCAAGCCTTAAATTAAGCGCGTAGGCAATTACTCAACACGATTCAACAAGACTCACCATCCTTTTTATTTCATTTTTCTTATTTCCCCCTTATTATAATTTTTAGGGCTAATTTTTTGTTGCCCCCCAATGTATGCAGTTTTTTTCACTTTGCCCCCCGAAGTATTTTTTGTTCCACTTTTCCCCTGGATGTACAATAATTTTCGACGTTGCCCGCCAAACTTTATTTCTGGTGGAATATTCCTTCTATATTCCATCGGCGTGCAGTTGGGGGGCAAAGTGAAAGAATTTTATAGTTTGGGGGGTAAAGTGCAAAAAATTTTATAGTTTGGGGGGCAAATTAAAATAATATAAATATTAAATTTTTGTTTTAAAACTTTATATTTGAAAAATATATATAATTTTTATCTTATACTTACACACACACAAAGTTGTCAATACAATTCCAATTTAAAAAAAAAAACATAAATTTTCAATTAATATTTATAATTTCCTAAATATAAATATTGTCAATACATCTTTTATATTATTAAATATGAAAAACATGACTAAGTATTATGTAAATTATTAGTCTAAGTAACATAATAATATATTATTATGTATTATGATTGAACAAAATAAAATAAAGGTGTATTTCGTATATCCATTATAATATTATGATACGAAAAATAAAATTATCATTCGATATTATTATTTGTATAAAAAGTGTGATTAAATACTATATTAATCATGAGTACATTATTATATAAGATTATAATTCCCGAATGATTAATATAATTGAAATCTTGATAATATAAGATTTTAATTATATTAATCGTTCGATAATTATAATCTTATATAATATTTAATGTACTCATGATTAATATAGTATTTAATCACGCTTTTTATACAAATAAAAATATTGAATGTTAATTTTATTTTTTGTATTATAATAATTTACATAATACTTAGTCATGTGTTTAATAATTAATAATATTAAAAATTTATTGACAATATTTATATTTAGAAAATTATAAATATTAATTGGAAATTTATGGGTTTTTTTTTTAATTAGGAATTATACTGACAACTTTGTGTATGTTTGAGTATAAGATAAAAATTATATATCTTTTCAAAATATAAAATTTTAAAACAAAAATTTAATATTTATATTATTTTAATTTGCCCCCCAAACTATAAGATTTTTTGCACTTTACCCCCCAAACTATAAGATTCTTTCACTTTGCCCCCCAGTTGCCCGCCGATGGAATCTAGAAGGAATATTCCGCCGGAAATAAAGTTTTGGGGGGCAACGTCGAAAATTATTGTACATCAGAGGGCAAAGTGGAACAAAAAATACTTCGGGGGGCAAAGTGAAAAAAACTGCATACATTTGGGGCGACAAAAAAAATTAGCCCTAATTTTTTATGGGGTATTATTTTTTTTCTTTTTCATTTTTTTTTCGGATGGTGGTCCTTAATTACAAAAATTCCATAAAATCATAAAATCCCTAATAAAGTTCTCCAAAACACTAATAACCAATAAAAATAAAGAACTCCTACCCCACGCTTTTAATGGGTTTGTAGGGGTCGACTCAATAAAATCACTCAAGGCAATAGGCATGGATTATTTGGCTATGACTGGCTCATTCGAAAT
>BMAC01000578.1:721969-841958 GCA_014905375.1 Phtheirospermum japonicum
TGTGTGTTTATATGATTGTCCAGATTATCGTTGACACTAATAAAATCTTCTAACCTCAGCCTTAACTTTTAGACTCATCTTCGTAGCTTTCTTCGTCTTCTTCAGTTAAATCTAGTTCATCCCTTTCTGACTCTTCTAAATCATCATTGACCGACTCGTCGTGTTCGTGATTGAGAGGGTCGTTTAATTGGAAGTCGACATCCTCTAATTGTATTGCAGGAAATGTCTCTACAACATCTTCCTAGAATGACGGTTGTTCAGGCATGCGAGGCCGATATAATCCACCATCGATCGAGCTTTGATTTGACAAGTTGCCCACCAATCTAGTTTGTCTCGCTTCAAACTCGGATACGAACTGTAGTGCACTTGAGTTGCTTGGGATGCGAGTACAAATGGCTCGTATCGATTGAATCTACATTTATGATTGATGTCAACAAGCTTATATTGAGGGTGAATTTTCGTGCCGGCTGGAGTTGGATCAAACCACTCACATTTGAATAAGAGCGTCCTTCCGGTCGTTTGAAGCCCGTGATACTCCGATTGAACAACTTCTAAAAGACGACCGTAATAATCCATGTAATCTGGCCCATAATTTGTTCCTCGTATACAAACTCCTGTGCTCGACGTTGATCGTTCAGAGCCATACGAGAGAGTGTTAAATCTATATCCATTTATCTTACAACCGTTGAATGTGTTCACAACACGTGATGGACCATACGCAATTGACCTCATATAATCGTCATTTACATTGTTCAAAGGATCTCGTGCCTACAATAATTTTATGTTTTCAAATGTTGTACTATATTTTAATTGCCACGTAATTTTATAGATAATTAAGACTCACGTAGCTGTCAAACAAATAGGAAATTCAGCGTCCACTTTTCTAGCCAGTGCCTCATCTGTAATGTTCGGTTGGTGACATTTAATACCATCTTCGAACAAACTACACATTTAGATTAAAATGAAGAATGTTATAATATTTAATTAATAGATTTCGATAATTAGGGGTGCAACGAATTTGAATTGTCAACCTGATAAATTGTTGGAGTTCAACACAATTTATTAACACATATCTTTGGGCCTCGGCCAATTCTTCATCTGACAAGAATCTTTTCCCTGAGTCTGAGAAAGCTTCACCAGTATTTTTGAAAATAGATAGAACGTTTGGATTGTCGTCTTCATCAATTTGAACTTCTTCATTACGATTTAAGTTTGTCCTTTTGTGGAGACATTATCGTCAAAGTAGTACAAAACAAAATTTGAGCCTTCAACACACGCTTTATTCCTTACATTGTTTTTCAACTTGCGAAGATACCTCTCGAAAGGATACATCCACCTATATTGCACTGGACCTGCAATTCTCGCTTCGTATGGTAAGTGGACGGGCAAATGTTCCATTGAATCGAAGAAACTTGGTGGAAATATCATCTCAAGTTGACAGAGTATTAGGGGAATGTCACGCTCTAAACGACTCATATGAGCAGTTCCAATGACTCTCGTACTCAGATCTCTAAAAAACAAACTTAACTCTGTTAATTCCTTCCACACTGGATGAGGAAGCAGTTCTCAAAATGCAATTGGGATCAACCGCTTCATAAACACGTGACAGTCATTGGTCCGACCTTTTTACACCTATTTTTTTTAAAAGCTCGTCCGAGAACGGAGCAATTGTAGGTGGCAAGTTGGACACGAGTCGATCTCTCGAGGATTGAAATTCGAAGTTTTCAACGTTTGTTTAGTCACGAAAATTTAAAACACACGATCACGTTTCTTTGTTTTTGTTTTTGAAAAATATATCAACTACGAATTCGAAACACAATATTAAAAACTAAGAAAACTGAAATTAAAATGCTGAATTAATTAACCTAAAATTATTAACTAAACTTGAAAGCATAAAATTAACCAAATTAAAAACCTAGATTTAATTATTAATTAATTAATTAAATAAAAACTCAAATAAAATTTAAATCAAAGCAAGAAATCAATAATAAAAATAAAACGCAGCAACATAAAAATTCAGAAACTCAAACGATTAACCTAAACGAATCTAAAAGCATGCATTAAAATCAACGAACATGAATAAACGACAAACTTGAAACTTAAAAACAAGCAAAACATGTAAACTAGGTCGCATAAACTTCATAAACCAATCCAAGTTACCAACTTAAACATATAAATCATAAAAACTAAATTAAAAACAGAAAATAACCAAAGCATAGAAATTATGATTAAAACTTGAAAAACATGAAAAAAAGAAGAAACTTATTAGAAATAGTAGATGCAGAAATATCTTCGACTTCTCCACGGAGACACGCTGAAAAACGGACGGAAATGGGTTGGCGACGTCGAACGGGCTCCAGAACGTGTTTTCGATGAATCTTCGATCTCCTCATTGTTCTCCGTGTTTTGATGTTAAAACCTGAATCTAAACCCTAGGATTATGTTTTTGGGAAGTTTTTAGGGTTGGTAACACACACATAACTCGGATTAATGAGTGGTTTATATAGAAATCGCGTATCTTGGGCCGCAAGTCACACAGGTCGGTTCCTGGGCCCGTCTACGGTAGCAGTCTACGGTTACAAGTAACCGTAGGACAAACCGTAATGCCCTCTGTCCTCCTTCTACGGTGTGGTCTACGGTGCTCCCTAAGGGTAACGGTAAGGGTAACCGTAGCCTTCGAAAATTCGCTACTTTTTCGCCGGAAATCTCATTTTCTTCTTGTCATTCCAATTCTTCAACTCGAGCATCCTTAAATGCGTCCTTTTGCTGGCGTTCTTCAGCTTGTTCTACTACTGATAAAGACAAATTTAACGCAATTAAGCTACAATCTACGAAATTAATCACAAAACATAATAAACGAAATAAAAACACGAAATACTGAAAATAAGAAAAATACGAATAAAAGAACCTCAAAACCCATAAAATCACACAAATTAAAATGTAAAAACATACGAAAAACACACACAAAAATGCTCAAATAAGTCATGGGTTTCCATCCCGTACAATCTCAACCCTTTCATATCAACACATCGACCTAGATTTGATGCGTACCCATCAGGAAATCTGAGAGCCTTTATCCATTCACACAATGCAGCTTTTGACGGCTTATCGAGCGTGTACGACGCTTTGGGATACTTTCTTGATGCGTCTGCATGAAGTTCGGGACGGTGACAGTATTCTGCTAACTCATCTCTTGATTTCGAAGTGTCTTTTGTCTTCCCCTTGACATTCATCACCGTGTTAAACAAATTATGAAAAACATTTTTCTCAATGTGTATAACGTCTAGAATATGACGAATCAAGTTAGTGCTCCAGTAAGGCAAATCCCAAAAAAATACTTCTTTTTTTCCAACCACCATTCTTCGCTATTAGTCCGTTCACATGTTCGTGGTTTTCACCGGTTACCTTCAGAAGTCCTAGCCGTTCAATTTCGGCCAAAACCTCTGTTCCAGAACGCACGTGCGGCGGCAGAGCTTCAACCTCTCTATTTTTTCTAAATTTTTTTTATCTTTACGAAGTCGACCATCACATTCTAGAAATTTACGATGGTTATCAAACCATGATTGTCTCATGCTCTTTTGCAAGGAAAAAGCGTCTGAACACTCCATGCAGTAGGGACAAGCCATTCGACCGGTAGTACTCCAATCGGACAACATCGAGTATGCAGGAAAGTCGTTAATGGTCCACATAAGGGCCGTTCGCATCTGAAAGTTTTGTTTTTTAGATACATCATACAAGATAGCACCGTCGGACCACATCTGCTTCAGCTCCTCAATCAATGGCTGTAGAAAAACATCTAACTTATCTTTGGGGTTTTGTGGGCCAGGGACGAGAATGCTGAGCCGAACTTTTATGTTCCTTTCAAAATTAATTACTAGTTAACCAGCACACGTCTATGTTTGAAAAGGAGTTTAGTTCGCCCGCAAGAGAACAGGGTCACTTGTAGACTAGTGAGTTAACTCGGGTCGATCTCTCGAGGAATGGGAATCGGATTTAACGATGCTTATTATACTAATATCAAAATTCTATCTAAACACACGGTCAATTAGGTTTTGGAAATAATTCGAAATCAGTTGTTTTGAAAACAAAAACTCTCTTGTCTCGAGGGTGTCAACCTCTCGACAAGTCGTGAGAAAAGCTACAATTGCAAAACAAATACGGAATACTACACATCATACTAGCATTTGCATCCCATCTTGCATATTCTAGTAGTAACAACTAACAATCTAAGATCTTCAGCAATCAAGGATTAATAACAATTCTATCACAATACTACTTCCAAAATTATCTCAAATGCGCAACAAGATTTATAAAAAACTTAAGTACTAAATGCTTCACAAAATATAACTAAACCAACCATAATTCCATTCTCAATCCAGTAGTTCAACCAAAATCAATAACCCAAAAACACAAAGGTATGAATCTAAATCACCAAAACCTTAACAATCTACTAACTTAACATTATCTAACATACCATCAACTGTTCATATCCAATATCAAACCAAACCACTTTCAAAAACATCATATCAAAAGACGAGTTTAGAGATTACTAATCGTTGAAGTACTTTCAACGAATGATGACGACGAACGAGTGCACTCCAAAAAATGAGTAGAGTCCCGAGGCTTGTCACGAACCCAGAATCCGAGTAAAGAACGTTGGTTGCTGCGAATCGAAGCTTGAAATGGTATTGTATGGATTTATGCTAGAGGTATGAGAGATGTGTCAAATCTCTCAACCTTTGGGTGTTTTGTGGGTTCTCAAACGTTGTTTCAGCCTCCAAAAGGTCTCCAAGGCTGAATGATAAGAAACCCTAGCCTCCTCTGCCGTTTTTAAACGAGCTTAGCCATTTCGTAACTGAAAATTTCCAGAAATCTGCATGTGTAACATTCTTGTCCGATCAGACAGAAGTCTTGTCCGATCGGACGAAAGCTACTGCCCGTGGGTTCGATCGGTGCACCAGTTCCCCCGGTCGGTGTGCACTTCCTCAGTTATACTAATTAGAGGCATATGCTGTCCGATCGGTGGGTGTCATTTTGGGCTACTTGTGAGCGTTGCTTCTTCTATCTTGTGCTTTTGGATCCACCGGATGCTCTAGAATATGAGAAAAACACAGAATCACTCTCATTTGGACCGATTAATGATCAACAAGTCGGGAATCTAAGTGAGGAGACGAAATATGCAAAACGATACAATTCAACCTACACTTAACCCGAAAAAGAGAATAAAAGGACTAAAACAAGACTCGATTATGTACGGATTCGTAACAAAAACGTACAAATCAACCACCTCATGCTTAATTGGTTTGCTCGTCCTCGAACAAACGAAAGGATCAGAATCAAAAGAAGTGAAAGTAATTAGAGCTAAGAGTCATGTTGTGCATATAGTTTAGTTTTGCAATTATAAACACTTTCGCCAAAACCATAAAGCTAACTCGTATTACCTTTTCACCTTGAAATCGAAAGAATGCTTCCTCACAAAAGGGTCATATAACATGGTGCACTGATTCGCTCGTGTTTTGAACAGGTAAGTGTATATGCTCGGATCATCATTATCATGCTTTCTACGAATCGTGAAAATCAAAGACTCAATCATCGCATAAGTGTGCACATTCAATCAAGAATTAGATTAGGACTTTTAAGGGTTGTAATTTCGGCTCTTTGGTAAGTTATGTCATATATAAGGATGTGTGGTTAACTTGCGGACAAACGCAATCTATAACTCACTCAATTCGCCCTTTAACCATATAACATAATTTTTGTTAACTCATCCTTCCCAAATAACCATGTACCATTATTTTTAGTCTTTTATGGCTAAGACTCCTTTCAATCCCCAAACCCGAATACTTGCTTTAGCCATGATGCTTTATTTTTATTTTCTAGATGCTCTTTTGAACTTAAGCACCCTTATTATATATATATATATTTTTTATTATTATTATTTCTTTTATTTTGCTCTCCCTCTTATTAGAGAGTCCCACTAGTTCCTACCCCGTAATTGACATATCTTATTAACCATAATTAAAACTCTCATCATAATTTTAGATGAAATAAGAGCTGGAATCATGCTCGTGGATAACAAAGATATGGAATTAAGGCTCGAAGGGGCTCATTGGGATTTTTAGTGGTTTTTATTTATGAGTAAGGCCAGAAACGGATTTTATATGCGCCTAACGTCATTTTCAAAACCAAATATACACATGCGATTACGAGACCTTTCAAAACACTTATCGAATCACAACATGAAATGATGATAAACACACAAGGCTTCTCACTAGGGTTCGATTCAAACTTTGAAAACAAGGTGATCGAGTTTTTGAAGTTTTGCAGAATTGATAATGACTAAGTGTTGTTTAAAATACATATAAGTAGTTTTGCAAATTTGCACTTAAACAAGCTCAAAAGACTCTAACATCATATCACATAATACATGATTCCGACAGGCATGCCAATACAAACACAAATAAGCATGAGAAAATATTCAACAGAAGTTGACGTAATTGGTTGACTAACATTATGTTACGAAATTGCGACTATGTTACTTAAAATGGTCCAAACTCAAGCATGCATAGACTCAAATCCCCGGAAATGGACAGTTGTGCACTGTCCAATCGGTCAAGGTAAAACTCTGATCGGACTGCAGTCCAGTAGGCTTTTACCCATCGGTTAACCCTGTAACTCCGATCGGACTGCAGTCTCTCCCCCTTTTTCGAAAGTGTAATCAAACTCCTTGTTGCTAAAAAAAGATCATGAACATTGGGGAATAGAAAAGTGCAAAGATTTAATGCATGCAAATGAATAAACCCCCAAGTTAACATAGTCATCCCATCACGACATAAAAGAAATAATAATACACAATAAATCCGAATAAATTAGTAAAAAGTCTAGAAAGCAAATAAAAAGTTGGATAGAGTGATGATATAGATGGGGCATGGGCCCGCCTACTGGTCCATGTCGTCCGGAGGTGGAGGTGGGTAGCGGTGCTCGAGACAGGGGAGGTGCTCGTCAATTTGAACGAGGTATCCATGATTCGCCTCTACATTTTTGGTCAACCGGGCAAGATGCTGAGTAGTTTCTGCTCAGTTGTTGCTCATTGTCGTCAATGTGCTCCGAAAATAACGAGCCTCCTCCCGAGCTTCCTCACGTGGAGCCCAGGCATCTTGGCTAGTGTTCCTCGCGTGCTCCTCTTGATGGATGCGCAACTGCCCCATTTGATCCATCATGCGTGCCTGGAAATCCTCCTGCTGCTGCCACTGCTCGCCTAAGAAATAAACACCGTCCCCATAGTCACCATGATCGTAAGTGCGGGAACTGGTGTTCCCAATTCCTCCATTGTCCTTGTTCATGGTCTCCTCCCTGTTGTCCTCTTCATTCTCCTCGTCATCATCTTCCTCATCGTCGTCATCGACATCATCGTTGTTGGTGTTTTTTGTTTCCTCGTCTATTAGCCTCTCCAAAGTCAACATAAACGTCGGGATAGCCACGTTCCGTCCGTTAACCATCCGACTCTTGACCATCATCGCTACACTCGGGTACACGATGTCATCGTCATAGGGGTCACAACCATGGTTACGAGCAAGCACAGTGATAAAGGCTCCCAGAGTGAGCTTTGCCGTTCATTTTTCCCGCACTTGTTAGACATTCTCGATTGCCGCGGTTAAAAGTGGATAAATGTTTGTGTTGCCACGGTGGTACTCAATCCACAAGGCCTTCAATTCGGTGGACGAAATACGAGTGGCGTCCTCCTTGCCCAAGAAAACTTGCATGAAAAAATTGTAAGTGAGATAGACAGCGTTCAACCGCAAGAATGTCGAATTGAAACGACACCCGGGTTCCTGTGGTGCTCCAGAAATCTTAGCCCACCAAGTGCTGTTGTCGTAGTTATCTAGCTCAAATCCTTCGTTGGGCCCTCTTTGGCTATCAATTCCAAAAATTTCGTCGAGGTCACAAAAGAAGGTCCGGAACGTTTGGTTTCAGAAGCGACACTCGAAGGTTCCATCGGCGAGTGATTTAAACATCGTGAAGAACTCGAGCATAAGAGTGTGATATCCGGGTTGATTAACATCGTCCCACTTCATTAGCCCGAGGTTCCCAATTCCCTTAATGATTTTTTCGGCCTTCTTATCACCAATTGCGACCTTCTCTCCCCAAAATTCAAGGCTAATGAAACGGGGGTGATAGATATCCCGTTTAATGAGGGACTTGTAGAGTGTAACCTCACGTTTTTCCTTGAGGTCAAAGGGAGCCAACCCTCCCCGGGTGTTGCTCGGGACTCGGTTAATAGTTTTCCCACGTTGTTGATGAGAACCGGATGCCATGGTGGAGTTTTATGTTCACAAGAAACAACCGAACTTCTTACAGGACTTTCGTCGAACACTTGGTATGCACCTCAAGAACTCAACCAATTCAAGCTCAAATTAGACAAACCCAACTCCAATTCCCAGAAAGCCTGCAATTCAATCTCCCAAAAAATTCAATAAAGTCGAGTTACAGCCATTATACCTTGAATTTCTCGTTTTGGAAACGGTGGGAAAGCTTGGTGTGATTTGGGGGAGTGGTTCTTGATTCCTAAATTATCCGGACGGATGCAATTGGGTGTGTTGTGTCTCCGATCGGACGCGTTTACAATTTCACCGTTGTTGATTTTGTGAGGATGGAATTCGTACGTTTTTGTTCTGCAGGGAAGGAGAAAGGAAAATAAATTTGAGTTATAAGGACAAGTATGCGTATGGGCCATACGCATTTTTATAAACTGCTTCGTCGTCCAATCGGTCAGTGTCGTGGTCCGATCGGACTGGAGTCCAGTGGGCTCTGTGCGATCGGTCGAGGCCCTTGACCGACCGGTCTGTACTGTTCATCTATTTTATATTTTTTTTGTTAATAATATATATATACTTTATATTTTTATTTTTACGGTCCCCTACAAAAATTCAAAATCGAAAATCAGGTATGTGCAATTTAATCCACATAATAAATCATTTATTCAATAATTCGAGCAAAATTGCTCGTTTATTTATGATAATAACTTAATCCCAACATCATTCATCCAGAAAACTAATCTCTTGCAACCAATGGCCTATCGGACTAGTTAGGCGGTGGAATGTGTCCAAATTCCAGCTCATACAATTCCTTAACCTGTTCTTCAAGTTCAATGATTCTCCTCTTCAGACGCATTATCTCGGCGTCCGCATCGTCTAGGATGCCGTGGAGGCGTTCAATGTTCTTGGTCAAAGAGAAATTATTTGGAAGAAAAATTTGAAAAAACCTGGATCAGGCTGGGTATTATAGTATTGGGGTAATTATTTTTTACCCCCCCAAACTATTGCGTTTTTCACAGTTTACCATACAAACCATTAATTGTGACAAACCGCCATACGAACTATGCGCGATTTATAGTTTACCCCCTACACCGAAATTTTTGTGGTTTTGTATCTAAAATCAGATGATGTGTCACAACCAGATTATGCCACATCATCCATTTTTTGATACAAAACCACAAAAATTCTGGTGCAGGGGGCAAATTGCAAATAACGCATAGTTCGTATGGTGGTTTGTCACAAATAATAGTTTGTATGGTAAACTGTGAAAATGACCATAGTTTGAGGGGAAACAAGTTTTATTCCCTTTAGTATTTACACAAAATGATATACCCCGCTAAGAATTTCATGGAGTTAGGGGTCAATTGTAAAGGGGAAACTTTGTACAGGTGAGAAATTTCAACATAAAATGGATGGGTTGGGAACCTAAATCCTCCCCTAAGTAGCTCATCGAAAAGGGTTAAGTGGTTTGGAGAGGGTTTCATGGGACCTAGGTGTAGAATATCGGGTTAAGATCAGTTCGGCGGTGTTGGGGAGGTTAAGGGTTCGTTTGAACTCATCAAGTTTTTCCGGGTCGGGGAGTAGCTAGTAATTGTCTTTGATTTCTTTGGTTGTAAGGGTCGAGGAAGGTAGGTCGAGAGATTATATGGCACGAGCTACGGTCATTGGGTTTTCTAAGAAGTGCTCGCAGGGCGGTGGGTTTGTGTGTTTAATTACAGGAATGCCCTCTGGTATGTTCATAAGGGCTAGAGGGGCAGGGGAAGGATCTTCAGAAATGTTTTCTAGAGAAGCCTGGGCGTCAGTATGAACCCTAGTTTGGGCCTCTAATTCCAACCAATCGACGTTGCCTTCTGGCTCGTCACGAAGGCCGGAGGGAGAGGGGTGCTATTTTCGCCTCCTGGTAAAAATGTATGGGTTTATGGTAGGGTTTGAATCGGGGGAAAGCCTGGAACTTTGGGAATTGGGGTTGGAGAATGCTAATTCCATCATAAATCAAACAATACAGGGGGAAGGGCATAACACAAAATAACAACAACTCAGCAGATGCAATATTTACGTGGCAGTAAGATTAAATTATCCACAAAAATAGGGGGATTTGGGGACTTACACATTGTCACAGTTGTGGAGGTCGGTGGAGAACGGTGTGGTGTTGATAATTTTTTGAAGACCTGCTGGTTGGCGAGTTTTGTTGCAGAGGAAAAGTGGCATTCCTTTTTGTTTGTAGTTGTATAAAGTGACGACTGGGGTAAGAGGAAAGGGTTTTTGTGTGGGCAGCGTAAGAAAGTTGATGGTACAGGTAGGAGCGGAAAGTAAGTAGGGTTATCAGGAATGTTTTGAGCCATTTATTTTGGGCCCACTTGGTTTATTATACTACGAGAAAATGAGGAAGTGACATGTGCCCAACACACTGTCAGGCTGCATTTAATGAAACTTAAAAGGGATGGGATGGATAGAGAAAGGCGTGTTTTGACTTTTGGAGGCTGTTTATGATTGCGGTTTTGAAATTGTTGAGTCCGGGTGTAATCACGGGTCGTGGTAGGAGATTTATGGTTTTAGGTCGTCAGAAGTGGAGTCTGGGTATTCGACCTGGGGACTTATAGATCTTTTCTTCCGAAGGGAGTATTCATGTTGGAGGACGAGCGAGATCAGTAAGCTTATTATTTTTGGAGCTCGTGGTCTTACGTGATAGTTTTTTATGGGCAATTGGTATCGTAGCTCGGTTAGAACTAGCAGGTGATTCTGAAATATGGTTTGGTAAAGTGATGGGGTGATTTGTGTATGTTTTGTGTTTTATTGTGGTTATGGGCTGGTTATATTCTTTTAAATTTTTGTTTTACATGTCCTACCTGATTTCGTACCTCAAATGTCCATACGTGATATTATTTGATATGTGTGGGTATTTGTGGTAAGCAACCTCATTTTCTGGAAGGAGCATTTCTTTTGGGAGGTGAGCGAGCTGGATGGTTTCTTTGGAGAGGTGGGCGAGTTGGTTTGTAGAGTAGCAACCTGGAGTATGAGGATGAGTTCTCATATAGGGTCGCGACCTCTTATGTTTTTGTGTTGGATGCTTGAACTCGGTTATGGGCTTAATGTGAATGGTTTATGGGGTCCTGGCGGACTATATGGAAAGAATAACAGGCCCAGACTTATTATGGTAAGAGATCTATTATTTATGAGAACTTAGCATGTCGGGGGAATTCTAATTCTAAGTCGGTGGTGGTGTCATGGTATTTATGGAATTATGGTGAGAGAAGGTAACCCTAGACCGGGGGGCACTTCTCTTGTCTCTATAAAAGTAAAATACCTCTCATTATATTTATATTGATTTTATCATACTTTGGGCATTTTGAACTACCACTTGCTTTTGACTTAAGCATTGGAGGACCTTCGCGGGTTCGAAATCCGACCCGCTTGGAGGTGCTTTTTTGCAGGACCGGCTAGGTCGCCAGGAATATCATTAGGAGGCTTAGCAAATCGCTGTGACGTGTTTGGAAGTTGTTTCAGGTCGCTGATCTCATATTTGAGGTTAGTACCCCATATTCTTGGTAACCAATCTTTTTTGATTTATCAATAGCTTAAAAATATATGTATAAAACGAGAGAAGATGGTTTAATGAGAATAGGTTAGGTACTGGTGTGAAAAAGAGAATGAATCATATTAAATATAATTCATCTAATCTAGTGGATCTAATTTAACAAAATATAATAAATACTAACATTTGAATTAATAATATTTGTCAAACAAGAAAAAATCTCATAATTTCATTTCCTAAAGCCTAACATGATTTTCGTTCTACCATTCAGAATCTAAAATTTTCAATATATATAGGGTTGGGTTCAAATGAGAACCCGTCATTATATGTGAACCTAGGGACTCATCTTGACCATTAGATTGGATAATCTTGATGGTTGAGATTATGACATGTCAACATGGTAATAATGTAAAAAAATGCATTAATTAATTAAAAATGGTATTTTGGACATATATCAACGTTTACAAAGAGCACTTTATTGTTCTTTGGAAAGCACAATAGATTAAGAAAAAAAACACTACGATTGTATACAAAAAGAATCGCAAATTTCGTCTATAAACTGTAAATTCAAAATTTTGAAATGAAACTCAAATCTTCAACAAACCATAACTTTTTCAAATTTTATTCGTTTTGAATGAAATATATATCAAATTAATCACATTCTCAAGATCTACAATTTAAGATACATATTGCATGTTTTAAAACGTAAAAATATATATATATATAATTAAATTAAAAAAACTGGACTGATTTTAGCACTACAATACTGTGTAAAAAGCACAATGAACCTGGACATATAATTGCACTGTGCAATATTAGATCTAAGGCCAGGATTAGTCCCTAGGTTCACATATAATGACGGGGTTCTCATTTGAACCTAATCCTATATATATATATATATATATATATATATATATATATATATATATATATATATATATATATATAATATATATATATATATATATATATAAAGTATATATATATATACTATATATATATATATGTTCAGCTAGACGAAGAACCCTAAGTTTCCAGGAGGATCTAAATTGAAACTCGTCGTCAGGATTTTAGATGCCCTGATCATTAAATTTTGTATGCTTTTGGGCGCACTTCATTAATTTGGTGATCATCGTTGTTGTTATCCTCGTAATGTGAACTTTTTGTTGCACCTCAGTGGCTTCGATTGAAGACGAATTTGGCATTATTCCTTTTAATTTTTCTATAGTCTATACAATTGAAAATCTCCTCAATGTACTATTTGGTTCAAATGGTTAAAGGGAAATATGATGCTGAAGCAGAGGATGAAGGATTTTCTGTCATGTAGGAGCCCAATACAACGACGGGTATGTGTACGATAAGTTCGCAATTAATTAAGTTTATATTAATCGAGATGAGATGAGATAAGTTTTCTTAAATATATATAGCACGTTTTTTAGATTTTGGAAAATTTGAGGTTGTAAGAAAATGTGGTTCTTAGAGTAGATTTGTAGGTTATAAATGTTCTTCCCATAATTATTAGCCTATTCGACAAATGATGGTCATAACACCAAGTTTCACAAAATATTAGATTTCAGAATGTGAAGATGCAATTAAACGATGTATTAATCAGAATTTTCATAAATTATGAACTTGATGAGTGTGACCGGATAAAGATAATTTTTTGGGCTAATCCCATTATTAAGAATAACTTTGTATCTTTTGGAGACGTGGTGTCCTTTGACTAAACATAAGAACTAACATGTACATATCAATTTTTGTACAATTAAGTTTCTGTTTGTGCACAATATTAGATTCATAGTATGTCCAACGTTGTTGAATAGTCCTAGGCGTTCCGTCGTTTGATGAAATTTCTGTAGATGTAGGTGTAATGTAGTTTGTACACATTTATATTTCAATCTATGCACAATATTGCATTAAATTGCATAATATGTCCAATATGGTTGAACAATCCTATGCATTGTGTTGTTTGATGTCATTTCAGTGGATGTAGGTATAATGTATTTTTTTCAATTTATTTTTCTCTCTATGCACAATATTACATTAACTTGTGCACAGTATGTCAAATATGGTTGAACAGTCCTATGCGTCCTGTCGCTTGATGTCATTTCAGTCGATGTAGGTGTAATGTGGTTTGTGCAAAATTATATTTTAGTCTGTGCATGTCATTTGTAATGTATCACTGGTATGATTTAACTGGTAATGTCATTTCACAATGTATCACTGGTATGATTTAACTAATTTATTTGGTACAATATGGTTTTTGCACCTTTCATTGGGATTGACAACCACAAAAAATGTGTCACATTTGTAGCTACATTGATACTGAAGACATTGACTGTTACATATGGGTCCTCGAATAATTCAAAAAGGTAATGGTTCTCAAGTTAGGACTTATCATTACTGCCTAGCCATTCAAAAAATTATTTCTAATTTTCTGTGTGTTTTCACCTCCAAAATTTACTTGACATCAGTCATGGTTGTAATAACCACTTATTTGCACATGTAATTTGCAGGAAATTTGAGGAAGGAAAAAGGGGATCAACTGGCAGTATTAAGACTTACCCTTAATATTATTTTTTTATATTTATTTTTCTTATTTTAGGAAACTGACTGTGCACAAGTAAGTGTCAATTTGTGCACAACAATGTAATAAATTATGCATAATAGTGCAACAAATTCTGCACAATATATCACTCTTGGCAGGCGCTCTACCGCTCTTATTCTAGTATTTCATGAATTTTTGTTTAAGTTGTGGGTAATTTGGTACTAATTGTGAGATTGAAGTGGAGGATCTATGAGCTATAACATATGTTGTGTGAACTATGATTTGTCAATGTTTTAGAATTAAGAACTTTTGGCCATTGTTGTGGCTAAACCAGCTGTTGATGCGAGTCATGCCCTCTTTTCTTTTCTTTTTTCATCGTGTTTTTTTGGGTTGTTTTGTTTAGGTAATTATTCAGTTGATATAACATATTGAACTTAAGCTAATTAAAATAGAATCCTGGAAATTGTAGGACAAACAGAATAAGAATCAACTAGATCATATGAAATAAAACACTAAGAATTACTACATCCTATTAAAAAAAACGAAACAACTTAATGTGATCGTTCAAGCCCAAGCCGTGCATATCATATGGAATCTTTATTTTGCAAGTTAGTACTTTGTATTGTGCATGGTTAGTGATGTTATCGTGCACATACCTGGAAATAATGTAAAACGAGTATACTGCAAATGTTAAATGGTATAACAGTCTGATTGTAAAATGAGAAATTGAGAACATGCAACAACAACATTGGTATTCTTTAGCCATATTAAGTGAAAGACCATGCAGGGTCTAGGCGCACCATGATAAAAAAAAGTGATTTTTGTTATATATTAAACCTTTTTCATTACCATTTGAAGATTTTTCTGATCATCTCAACAATATATTTTTCTAAAATTAACTTGTTGGTATATTTAATTTATTTTCGAGAATTTTGCAACATTAGTTTGAGGTAATGCACAATTGTACCACTTAAAACGCATAATAATAAATTCGAATTTACGCAATAGAAACGATAAAACTTCCAAAAATATAAAATATGTGTATTTTTTCAAATATAATTAGACAAATATGAAAGGCAATCAGTAAATTTTCTTAATCTAAGAGGTGCATGCCATGATACGACATCAAATACTCAGATCGGTATGCATGTAGGTTTTTAGGTTTTTATAAGACGACTCACCTTCAGAAGGGGTGATCTCTTCTATAAGAAGGCGAGCTGTTCATAGGAGTGGTAAGATCCTGTATGAGAGTGGCAAGATCTTATATGGGAATGACGAGCTCTTATGAGGGAAATAGTATTATAACAGTTTGGTACTGAGAGCTGGGTTTTATGGTTAACAGGATATTGGGCCCTGGTGGGTTGATACGGACTATGGTATGGGGTCCCGGCGAACTAAAGACATGGATATGGTTATTAGCCCATAGTTATTATGGTAATTTAACGAGATTTCTAATATCTATGGTAACTTAGCATATAAGAGAAATTCCAATTATAAGCCAGTGATTGTTTATGGTATTGTTGTTTGAATAGGAGACGGGATCCTTAGATTGGGAACACGTCTCTTGTCTATATTAAGAGGACACATGCCACACTTTTTACTCTAAGTTGATTTTTATCCTATTTGGAGCTCTCGTATATCATTATTAAAAAAGGGACTGACTTAAGTATCAGTGGGCCTACGCCGGAATTGTCCGGCTTGAGTTTTGTTTTGAAGGTTGAATCAGATTGTCAGGAGTTTTCTAGAGGTCTATCAGGTCGACGAGCACGACTTATAGGTCAGCATTATCTTTTCTTATTGAACCAATCTTTTTGGTCACATCAAGTGGCGCCGTCTGTGGGAATATGAGTGACATTGAGCCATTGAGACATTGACACATACACAATACTTTAATTATCACAAACAAGCATATAAACAACTTAAAATCCTAAGCCGAACCCTAACCACCGCACACTCAAAACTTAGCAATGTCCTCATTGCAAATTAAGTTAGGAAGAGGTAAAAAGTTTAAGGGGAAAAGAAAATGCCCTTATTCTCGAGCTTGTGATGATGTATCGGTCGTGAATAAGTCCTCTCTGGGAGTCAAGGCAAGCTATCTATAAGACTTGAACAAACGGGGGGAAAGTTATGAAAACAAGCTATGTACAAAAAGTGAAAATCTTTTTGAGGTTTTCAAAATTTTTATTTTGTTTGGATTTTCTTTTAGAATGCTTTTCTTTTTTAGAATGGGGAGGGGGAATAAAAAAGAATGATGAATCAAAAGCACACATTATACAAAAGTGTATCTTTATCTTTATTATTATTTTTTTATTATTTTTTTATTTTTTTATTTCTCAAGAGTTTAGATGAGATATAAAAGAACGTAATCGAAAAATAAACAAAAGTAGAGATAAAACAAAAGAAAATAAAGCACAAGTCTTATTAAAACAAATAAAAAGGATAATTAGGAGAATCATTGACGTCTCCTACGTCGGGGTTGAGGTTGTCTTCCTCATCTTCTTACTCCTCCTCCTCATCTTCTTCTTCCTCCTCTTGACGTAAACAACTCTCAATCAACAAGAGGCAGCTTTGGATGGCGAGAATTGGACGATCGCTCCTCGCTTGCCCCACCCTCATCTCCTCGGTAATCGATTCCAAATTGGCGTCGATCCGATCGAAAGGAGCAAACACTTGGCATTGTAACTTGTGATAAATCATGTCGTGACCCAAGCCAGTGCTCGGTACACCCTCTTGAGGCGATATTTCTGCTTGGCTCGTGCTCGCTGCGAAATGCGCGCCCGAACTGGTGTTCAGGGCTTCATCGGCCTCGACGCCTTCATTGTGCCGCAGTTCATATTCTTCTTCTTATTTGTGGCCACAGCAGCGAGGGCGTCGTGGGTTTGTCGAGATCTTGGGCATCTTAAAAAACAACTCCACTTGGTCGATTCTTTCCAAGTTGACTGTCTTGGGGTCTAATTGGAAGTGACGGGCTAGTAGGTTGATCATGGGCCCTATCCCGATCCGAGCGACACTCCCCTCCTTAGTTCTCTGAATCCCGAGAATCCCATAACAGAGAAAAGGATAAATGGGGATTGTATGCCCGTGGTGCAAACACCAAAGGACGTACGCCTCATCGTGCGTGATATTGGTAGCCTCGTGCTTTCCCATGAGGATGTGGGCGAAGAATTTTTATGCCTCCGTCAAAATGAGGTCGGTTATCGTCGAGGTTTGCGACGGAGGAGTACCTCAACCGTTCGAGATACTCGCCCAAAATGGCGTCTTGGAAAAATCATTAGGTCGCTCGTCCCTCCACACTTGGAAATCAATCCCGAGGACCTCTTGGAGCACCCCTCGGGTGATCTCGTGCTCTTGCCCCCCAATCCGACATGTGAATACCATGGACTCACGACCTCGATAGGAGTTGAAGAACTTGAGCATAAGCTCTCGGTAAGTCGGGGCCCGGAGTGATGCGAACTTGAGACCACTTAGGTCATCAATGAATTGGAGCAAATGAGTCCCAAAACCTTGGTAATTCTCGTTCTCTTTCCACTCGTCTAAGCTCTCGAAGCTAAAAATGCATGGAATGGTCAAGTTCTGTTGGGTGAGATTTTTGTAAATCTCCCCCTCGTCCTCCGAATAGATGGGTAATGGGGCGCCGTAGTCATCGGCGTAGTTGCGGACGAGAGGATTGATATGGTAGGCCATGGGAAACAGCGTGAAGGGTTGACGTCTGAGGTGAAACGAGATTGCAAGAACGAGGATCGGGTGGAGAATCCATGGGTTCCTAAGGCAAACTACCCCAAATTGTGTCTAAGGTTCCTGTAAATCGAATAGAATGGACACAACGTGAAAAACAAGGATCTTGTTTAATCTAAAATGGTCATTGAGGCAATTAATCGAACACTTGGTGGGCGTATTCGAAAGAAAGGGAATTTGAAGAAAATTTGGTCCCATAGCCCCCCAATCTCAATCAAACAATGAATATTAAGTCTCAAAGAGGCAGTTCTAGCGAATTGCCTCGATAATTGGGGTCGTAACCGGAATTGAAACCCGAATTGTCACCCCCTCCCCCACTACAAGAAAATTGAAAAATACCAACAGAATTTTACCAACGGACGCCATCGGTTGTTAATTTCGACAGAATACCAACTGAATGCAAATAGAATAATATTTTTATTTTATTTAATTATTTTAGAGACAAATTACTAATCTATTGGTAATCACCAACGAATCAAATTTCTGTTGCTAATTAGAGACGTATATGTCCATTGGTAAACAATTATTTCCTTTTCTTTTAAATATACTAAGGGAATACTAATCCGTTGGTATTTAGGCAACATTTTCTTTAAAATGTTGAAATTACGAACGGATAAAGTATTATGTTTGTAATATGACCATTTTACCAATAACTCTTTATCTATTGGTAATTGAAATAAAATTAATATTACCCCAACTCCCCTCTTGCCCTCTCGTTTCTTCAATCAAATAAAAAACCTAATCCATAATCGAAATCTTTCATTCTCTTGCTCGGCCCTCTTGTTGGTACCTACTTGTAAGCTTTTTCTTGAATATGTGATTTGTACGTATTTGTCATGTATTTATATATGTTTAGAGTCATGTTTGAGTCTTTTTATTGTCTTTTTCGGCTTAAGAATAAGCTACTTTACGTAATTTTTTATTTTACAGCTTTTTACTTAACTTTCCGATTTCTCTATCATTAATTGGTCTTTTTGAGATAATTTATTTATTTTCTCATGCAGCTAGGGCGCTCGACGAGTCTGGGATTTCAAGAGGATTGAGCTCGTAAACCATTACGAGAATCGAGAAAGACAGCGCCGAGAAGTAAACACAAAGACACTCATCCGGCCGGATAGATCTGACATCCGAGCGGATTAACCTATGAAATCATAACCGGTCAGTTGGATCTAACATCCGGCCAGATCAAACCCACTGGACTAATGACCAGTTGGATGGATCTGACATCCGACCGGATTGGCTGACGAAGATCCCCATCGGTCGGATTCATCAAGCCATCCAGTCAAATGAAAGCGTTACAAACACGGAATTTCAAAAGATTTCCAGTTACGCGGGCATTGAAGGGAGATTCTTATTACAAAAAGGACAGAGGAATCGGGAGATCAAAACATCTCAGAGATAGATCAATCCTTTTCATATCATCTACCATTATAAAGGAGTCTTGATGCATTAGAGCCCTCATGGCAACTCGATCGGTCTCGTTAGTTATTCATTCTCATTTTGATAAATGCAGTAATCCGGAGTTCGTGACAAGCTTCGGGATTCATTGCAGGAGGTAGTATAGCTTTCACTTTTCGTGTGGATCAATCTTTAGTTCAGTTTCAGTAATCTCTAATCTCTCTTCTATTTCGTAGTTGTGAATATTTGGCTTGTTTATTCCTTGTGTTGATATTTGAATCTGGAATATTAAGTATTTGTTTTAGATCATTGTGAATGAATTGGTTTATATGCTAAGCTTTGTGTTGGTTAATTAGTTTGATATTATTCTTGCTTTCATTTGGATTTTAGTTTGGTAATCGATCTTAAATAGAATCATAGTTCGTTAATGCCTTTCATATGTTCGATTAAATGCATGTGTGAAGTTGGTAGTTTGATCTTCTTGTTAAGTTTCAAAGAGCTTATTAAATTAGTTTATCAATTCGTTGTTTAGTTCTTGCAAAGAGGTTGACACTCTCGGTGCAAGATTAATTTCAAAATCTAGTTTGTTAAAACAAATAAATCAAAAACGCCTTTCGATCATGTGTTTAGAATTAGAACTTGTGATTTTTTTTATAATAAACCTCTTCAATTCCTAATTTCCACTCCTCAAGAGAATCGACTCGATTTAACTTGCGAGTCTACTGTGACCCCGTTCTCTTTCGGGCGAACTTGTTTTCAAAACGTAGACGTGCATTATTCAACTTGATTTTAATTTTGAAAGATGAAACAAAAAGTTCGACTCAAAATTAGTGCCGTTTAGGGGGAGTGGCAAAGGTTTAACAAAGTTTATTCATGTTAATTTTTTTATGTTTGATATATGTATAATCGTTTTGGTTTGCCACTCGACGCGTTGATGTTGTTTGTTGTTTATGAAAGGTTGAAGAAGCCTTAGAGGTAAACTGAACCAATTCATAAATATCATCGAATGAGTCAGGAGACTGCGACAACTCTTTCCTTCCCCCGACGGGAATCCATCCAAATCAGACCCAGCTACCATGTCAATCATTCCACATTATGGCGGCCGAGGAAGAGGAGGAGGAATAGATTTTGGACGAGGGAGAGGACATGACAACCGCACTCCCCCTCATGTTCAAAAGTACAACATGCCACCTGACGATGACATATACGTAAGAAATCAACAGAACGACATCTGGGATGAAGACCCGCAAATGTTTCCTCTTATCGATAACCAAGAGCATAATCAAGACGACGATAAGAGAGGACCTGAGATACTCAATGATGGAAACAATAGGGGACCCCAGCTCCAAGACAACCGTCGAGTTATGATGCCAAAGAATCCAATTGACGACCCTCCAATCAATCGAACTCCACAATACTTCTGAAACAGAGAAGAGGCTCAAGACTTCAATGCTTTGGCAAATCAGAAGTTTGAGCATAATAACGTTCGTAATAGCGGGCCCCAGCTCTGAAACAACCAACAAAACCAAGAGTACATGAACCAAAGTTGAGAACCGAATCGGTACCGAAACAGAGGAGAAGGGCGACAGTATCGCGCTTGGAAGGGCGAAAATGAATGGAATAATATGTAGGAGGAGGGGAATTACGGGAAATATGAGAATTAGGAAGATTCGGGAAGATTACGATGGAAGAAGAGACTTTAGAGGGCGAAAAATTTTCGGTGGGGGATGAGCCCCATGATATCCGAACGAGCGTCGACAAAGTGATCTCGTGTGTCCAACTATCGGCTCATTCAGCTCAGCTATAGTTTTAGGCCCCACAGCCCGAGGCTATGACTTGAAGTCCAACCATTCGAGCCCACTACCAATTTTCTATGGCATGCCCAACGAAGACCCACTCGATTTCATTCGAGAGTTTTATGTGGTGGTGTCCGGAATTCCAGCTCGAGGACTAACCGAAGGGCAATTGAGAATGAGGTGCTTCCCGAGAACCCTAAACGAGAAAGAGAAGCGGTGGCTTCTATCATTGCAGCCAAACTCCATAACCTATTGGGATTTGGTTTACAAGAAGTTTGTGGGCAGGTTTCACTCGGCCCAAACGACGGCGAAGTTGAGGAGAGAGATTACCAACTTTGAATAGATGGACGGCGAATCGTTCCACGAGGAGTGAGAGCGTTACAAGGGAATACAACATGCATGCCCACATCATAATAACAACCCTGAAATAGTCAACAACTACTTCCATGAGGGCTTATTGCCAATCTATAAGCAACAAGTGGAGGCGAAGGCCGACGACTTTGGAGATTTGACCGCGAGGGTGGCTGGAATCTTTTTGAGTTAATGGGCGAGGAATTGCAACAAACGAGGTTACGACCAAGGAAAGTTAAAGTGAACAAAGTCCCAACCTCTTGAGGGGAGAATAATAAGATTGAGGAGCTCACGAAGCAAATGGCATTGCTGAAGAGTATGATGAAGCGAGAGGAAGAGTCTTCGCAACCGTCACACAAAACATGTGGGATTTGTGGAGTATTTGGGTATGGAGCTAATGCATGCCAGGTGACGTTTGATGAGGATAAAGACAAAGAGGTGAATGTTGTGCAAAACTTCAACCCCAACAACAAATCGGGCCAAAAGTTCACTAAAAACTATGACCCGTACTCCAACACATACAATCCAGGTATCCGAGATCATTCGAACTTCAAGTACAGCCTGGGGAACCCTAATTATGTGCCAGTGCCTAAACAGATAGATCCTCGATACTTGGCACCACCTCCCCCAAACAGAAACCAAGGAGGCCCGAGTAACTACAATTCTTATCCAAACAAAGGTCAAGGGAACTATCAACAACGCCCTTCACAAGGGCAAAATAACTCTGGCCAACAACAATACCAGGCTCCACAACAACAACAACAAGCTCCACCTCCATTGAATCCCGATGAAGAGTTACAATTGTGGCGGCAGCGACAAGAGTTCAAAACCTTACGCAACCAAAAAGAGATTCTTCGCATCATCGAGGAGAATAAGCGTACCAAGAAATAAATGGAAAAGTTGGAGACGATGATGTGACAAATATCCACGTCCTTATCAAAGCTCGGAACCAACCCCGAGAAGCTTCCTAGTCAACTCAAACAATCAAGGCAATACACATACTCCAAGGAGGAAATTAAGTTAACAATGGGGTCGAAAGATTGAAAGAAGATGAGATTGAGGACGAACCGATCTCTGAAGGAGAAGAGGCAAGTGCTGACATGCCACCCTTGAACGGCAAAAAGACAGCAATTGAGGGGATTCACAAATCCCAATATGAATACATTCCAGGTTCTCTTACCGAGAACTTTCCGCCCATGGGAGTAAATTCGAACAAGGGAAGCACAACTAAGGCATCTGGCCGGATAAGCCAATCGGTCAGGAATCCGACCGAATTAGAAGACAAAAGTAAACGTTCGACCGGACGGACGAGAAAATCTTTTCGGACAGAAGAATAGTGGATCCATAAGACAACTCATCCGACTGGGTTGACAGGAAGAACCGGTCGGATAACAAAAATTTGCACTCATCCAATCGGACGGGCGAGAGTATCTGTTTGGACAACAAGGCAGAAGCTTTATCCGACCGGACTGGTACTGGTATCCGGTTGGATGCCATTCTTGAGCAAGGGAATTCTAGCCATATCCAGCCGCAATGAGTCATTCGAGACTCTGTGCCATTTCCAAGTCGTCTTAAGCTAGCAAGGGAGAATAAGAAGCTCATGGAGATCTACAACATGTTTAAAAACGTGAACTTCGACCTTCCACTACTCGACGTGATCAAAGTGATGTCGGCATACGTAAAGTTCTTCAAAGAGCTTGCATTAAAAGAGAGACAATCAGGAAAAAAATGAACGAATTGTGTCGGTAAAGGAAGCAAATGCCATATGCCACCAAGCGGTACTGCCAAAAGTAAGTGATCCCGGGAGTTTTAACATCACGATGACTCCAGTGGATGGGCAAAAGGCGCGGGGAATGCTCGATCTGGGGGCAGGGATCAACTTGATGCCCTACGCCCTATAGAAACAACTCGATCTTGAAGAAATGAGTCCAACAAGCACGCGACTTCGACTAGCCAACCGCTCGGCGAGATACCTGCAGGGGGTGGTCGAAGATATTCTAGTGAAAGTCGTCTCATTAATAATCTATGTGGATTTTGTAATTCTAGATGTCGGAGAAGTGGCCCACACAAGTAGGGAGCAAACGATTCTCTTGGGTCGACCATTCATGGCATCCTCGCATACCATAATTAAGTGCGTCAAGGAAAGATAACACTGTCCGGGTTTGACAAGTCAGTGGCATTCTCACTCAAAGACAACCAGAATGCTCCATCACCTCCTTTGGGTTTCGATTGCTCTTATCTCAAGTTTGTGGACCAATGCGAGAAGGAGTTATATGGTGTTGTGCTCTTAGAAAAGGGGAACATCGAGGATAATGATTTTTATCCGAAACTTGAGGGGGTAGTGGATCTATTTCGAATCAAAGACGAAGCGGGAGGACATCGTGTGAAATTTTATCATGAAAGGCCCAATCTCAAGCAAGATAGTGAAGTTGTGCAACTAATCAATCTACCTCAAAACGTCTAAAATTCAAACGAGGTAACGTTGAGCAAAAGATGTTAAAAGTTGCACTTCTTGGGAGGTAACCCAAGTTTTCGTCATTTTTGTCCATAGTTTTGTTTGATTTTTCGCTTTTCTCTTTATTCTTGTACATACTCTTGTGTGTGTTAAATTGGAGTTGGATATATGTGATAAATGGTGTATTAAAAGTGCAGGAATTGATCTAGAATCCCAAATAATCCGGTCGGACAGGATGAGGATCCGGTCGGATAAAATAGACTGTAATAATATCTTATCGGATGGGTGTATGGACCGGTCGGACAAAGCCATTCGGAGTACCATCCAACCGGATTGGAGCAGATTTCTGGTCCGACCAAACACACTGTCTTAACATCCGACAGGATTAGCTTCATGGAGGACCATCCGACCGGATAGGTGATGATATCCAGTCGGATGAAACACACTGGACGACTATCCGAACAGATGACAGCTTCATTCGACCGGACGTCGCTGCGTTTTATAAAGATCCACCTCCCCCATTTGCTGTTATTCACACAAACCTTCTCCTTCTTCTCCACACTCTTGCATCCAATAGAAAATCATACAACTCTCCATAAATTACACAGAACGGCAAGGTAAGTCACATCCTATCGGAGAGTCCAACTCAAGCTTTGGCATCCGTACGGAAGAGTTTGGTCACTGTTTCGGGATAAAAGAGAGCAAGGCCAGCTCGGTCCTATGCCTCCATCTCGAGGTCGGTGCTGGGCTCAGGCTGTGCATATAGCTCTAGGTCATATGGCCCACTTCGGGGTCATGGGAAAGAGCTCGGAGCTCCAGCTCAAAGCAGAGTAAGGAAGAGTAAAGTCTAGAAGGATGATGTGGCCAAAAGGCCCTAATTTCATGGAAATACTAAACAAGTACACCTATAAATAGACAATCACAAAAAGTACATAAAGGTAACTCATTCCCTAATCAATCTTTGCTCTGCAAAATTTCCCCATACGCTAACTTAAGCATCGGAGGGGGTTCACCGGAAAACCCTTCCGGCTCCCGTCTGACGTTCTTTTATGGGTGCAGGTTCTTTCATTTTAGAAGGAGGATATTACTTTTGAAGATTAGAAGTCATTCGCTTGAATCCTATTTTTGGGTAGTAAACAGTCACCAAACCCAAGTTCTCTCCAAAAATACCAGTCTGCAACTCTCAAGGTGTCATTAGAACTATTCAAGTTGGAGGACGAAGGGGAGGTTAAGCTACAAGTCATTGATCACACGAGGCGATTACACCCCTCGGTATATCAACATGGAGTTCTGGATGGGAAAAGCCGAACAAGGGGGTAAGACGGTTGAAAAACTCATATCGGGCATCAAGGCGCTCGATTTGGTAATATGGGATGACATCAAGGAACCCGGTCACTGAACACTCATGCTCGAGTTCTTCACGACCTACAGCCCAAGTGTCGGTTACTGAACACTCATGCTCGAGTTCTTCACGACCGTCCACTCCACACTACCAAAGTCGACCTCGATGTGGTTTTCAGAATGCATCACAATACAAATGAATCAGTACCGCATGAGGAGTACGACAAAAAGTCACGGTGGACCCAAATCACTAGAGCACCACCGGAGCCCGGATGCCATTTCAACTTCACCTCTCTTCGATCCCATGCCATGTACTTGACGTACAAGTTCCTCGTCCAATTGTTTTTGGGCAAGGAGGATCTCATTAGGATGTCTTTAGCCAAAACACGAGTGCTTTGGATCGCGTACCACCAGGGTGATGCGAACCTCTATCCCCTCCTGATGACTGCAATCGAAAACATGCAAAGGGTGCACAAAAGGAAACTGGCAAAGCTCACACTCGGCACGTTCATCACTGAGCTCGCCCGGTACCACGGTTGTGACCCCTACGATGGAGATGTCACCTACCCGAGCGTGCCGATGCAAGTCAAGAGTGAAAAATGTTACTATTCCAACTTTCTTGTGATGTATCGCCAGGGGAAGGGCTGAGGTCGCATAAGAGACCGACGATGACGAGACGATGATGAATAGACCGACGATGTGGAGGATGACAATGAGGGTGATGAAAATGAGGATGCCGTGCATGTTGAGCACGGAGATTACGGAGAGGGTCGTGAGTACGGTGGTTATGGAGACGTTACAACGGATATATCAGAGGATATGACAGGTGATACTACGATGGTAGTAATGCCTATTAGAGAGGATCGAGCGACTACCAATATTACTCTGACACGCAATGGAGACAGACACCAGACTTCCAGTCGAGCGTCATGGAGCAAATGAGCCTCAATCAAGAGATCTATGCAAGGGATGCTCGGCAAGAAGCGTGGGAGGCATGCGAGGAGTCCTGGGAGAATGCTCTAGCTAGGCACGAGGAAGCTAGGTCGTTTCAGAACACCCTGGAATGATTGGACGCCAACATTGCCGAGATGAATCAGAATCTCGCTCAGTTGAATGACAATGTCGAGTCAAACCACGACTACCTCGTCTCCATTGACGGAGGCCTCATGGGACTCGAGCAATGCTATCTACCTCCCCCTGCAGACCACATGGACATGTAGTCGGGCCTGGGCCCCAATTGTATCATTTTTCTATCCAAAACTCTTTTTTTTTATTTATATGTAGTGATTTGTTTTTATTTGACTTCTCTATTTCGTGTTGTGTGTGTGAGTGTCTGTATAACTATTTGACTTAAGTATTCGCATGTTATATGTATTGACTGTCTCTATCCCCTTATGTTGATTCGTACTTTAGTAATGCGGACATTGCTTTTTTTTTTTTTTTTTTGTGTGTGGGGGGGGTGGGGGTAACCCGGTCGGATTGATTCAGGTAACCAGCCAGATCCAATTTTTTGTGCACCATCCTACCAGATGTGTGCAGGTATCTGGTCGTATTCTATGTTAGTATTATCATCCGACCGGATTGATGCTACATCGGACCAAATTGTGACGTATTTATTACATGCTTAGTTTGAGTCGTTTGGTCAAATATTTATGTTTGAGTCTTTGTTTTTGTCGACGTACGTTGAAATCATTACCATGCATAGTTGTGTTTGTACTGGCTTCCTTGTTGGAATCATGTATTGTATGAGTCTTATGAGCTTGTTTAAGTGGAAAACTCTTCAATACCTACTTATAAAAATATATATTTAAAACAACACTTAATTGCTAGCAATTTTGCAAAGCTTTTTAAATTCGATCACCTTGTTTTCAAAAGCTTTAATAAAACCCTAGTAAGGAGCATTGTGTGTTTATCAACTTTTTATGCTTTGATTTGATAAGTGTTTTGAGAAGTCTCTAAAAATGCATGTGTATATTTGGTTTTGGGAATGACGATAGGCACATATAAAACCTGTTTTCGGCCTTATTCAGAAATAAAAATGCCTATAACTCCTAATGAGCCCCTTGAGCCTTATATCCCGTGTTTTTCTTAGTCACAAGTATAATTGTTGCTCTTATTTCATTTAAGTTGTGAGATGAGAGTCTATTTGAGCTGAAGAAATATGACGATTGGAGGTTGGAAGTTAGTGGAATTAAAAAAAATGCTTAAATTCATAAGAGCACCCAGTTGATCAGAATAAAGCCTATTTATATAGGCAAGTGATTATTCTTAGTTCGGGTTTTTGGGGGTAATAAATAGCCTTATTTATAAAAGGTTGAAAATAGCGATACATGGTTTTTTTGGGAGGAATGAGGAGCAGAATTTTGCTCTATTCTTATGTTTTTGATTGAGTGAGTTATTGATTGCGTTTGTTCACAAGTTAGCCACACATCTTTATATATAACATACCTTACCAAAGAGCCTACATTACAACCTAGGAAGTCCTAATCCAATTCTTGACTGAATGTGCACACATATGCAATGTACGAGTCTTTGATTTTCCTGAGTCGTTGAATGCATTTTTGTTGATCTGAGCGTATACACTTACAGAGTGCACCATTATACATTTCCCTTTTGAGAGGATGCATTCTTTTGATTTTAAGGTGAAAATGTAACATGAGCTTAGCTTAAGAGTTTTCGACAAAAGTGTTTATATTTTCAAAACTACATGCACAACATGACTCTCTGATCCAACTACTTTCATACTTACTTAGTTTTTATTCTTTCGTTTATTCGAGAAAGAACATACCAATAAAGCGGGGGGTGATTGATTCGTATGTATTTGCCATGTATTTGTATATGTTTCGAGTCATGTTTAAATCCTTTTGTTGTCTTTTTTGGGTTAAGAATAAGCTACTTTGCATAATCTTGCATTCTACAGCTTTTTACTCAACTTTTCAATTTTTTCGACCATTAATTATTCCTTTTGAGATAATTTATTTATTTTCTCATGCAGCTACAACGCTTGACGAGTATGGGATTTCAAGAGGATTGAGCTCGTAAGCTGTTAAAAGAATCAAGAGACAAAGACGTACAAGACAGCGCCGAGAAGTAGCCACAAGGACACTCATCCGGCCCGATGGATCTGACATCCGAGCGGATTAACCTATGAAATCACAAACGATCGGATGGATCTGACATCCGGCCAGATAAACCCACTAGACTAATGACCAGTCGGATGGATCTGACATCCGACTGGATTGACTGACGAAGACCCCCATCGGTCGGATTCATCAGGCCATCCGGTCAAATGGAAGCGTTACAAACGTGGAATTTTAAAAAAAATTCAGTAACGCAGGCATTGAAGGGGGGCTTTTTACTACAAAAAGAACAGAGGAATCGGGAGACCAAAACATCTCAGAGATAGATCAATCCTTTTCATATCATCTACCATTAGGAAGGAGTCTTGATGCACTAGATCCCTCATGGAAACTCAATCGGTCTCGTTAGTTATTCATTCTCATTTTGATAAACGCAGTAATCCGGAGTTCGTGACAAGCTTCGGGATTCATTGCATAGAGTATCTTCCCTCCAGAATTTCTGGAGAAAGTATAGCTTTCACTTTTCGCGTGGATCAATCTTTAGTTCGGTTTCAGTAATCTTTAAACTCTCTTCTATTTCGTAGTTGTGAATCTTTTGCTTGTTTATTTCTTGTGTTTATATTTTGTTCTGGAATATTAAATATTTGTTTTCGATCCTTGTGAATGAATTGGTTTATATGCTAAGCTTTGTGTTAGTTAATTATTTTGATACTATTCTCTCTTTCATTTGGATTTTAGTTTGGTAATCGATCTGAATAGAATTATAGTTCGTTAATGCCTTTCATATGTTCGATCAAATGCATGTGTGAAAGTTGGTAGTTTAATATTCTTGTTAAGTTTCCAATAGCTTATTAAATTAGTTTATAAACTCGTTGTTTAGTTCTTGTAAAGAGGTTGACACTCTCGGTGCAAGATTAATTTCAAAATCTAGTTTGTTAAAATAAACAAATTAAAAACCCCTTTTGATGGTATGTTTAGAAATAGAACTTGTGATTTTCGTTATAATAAACCTCGTCAATTCCGAGTTTCCACTCCTCGAGAGAATCGACTCGGTTTAACTTGTCAGTCTACCGTGACCTCGTTCTCTTGTGGGCGAACTTGTTTTCAAAATGTAGACGTGCATTGTTCAACTTGATTTTGATTTTGAAAGAGGAAACAAAAAGTTCGACTAAGTATGTTTGTATACTTTGAATTAAATTTTCATGTGTTAGATCTTGCTGATGGTATGTTACCTTCGCTTTGTATTGCTGAATATGTATAGTTGTCTACTTACTCTTATGTTCAGTACTTTTCTGTAATGCATGTTTTAGTAATTCTAACCTTTCCATCCTCTCGATTTAACTTGCTTTGTAATTGAGTCAAACTGAGTCTGAGGATTTTGAGCTCGAGTTGGTTCGTTTATTGGTTGAGGAAAAATTATTGTTTGTCTTCGTTTGTTTAATTGTCTGTAAAGCTTGAGTTCGTTTGTCTTCGAGTCGTTTAACTTAACGAGTTGGTTCGTGTTCTCATTTAATTTAATCGCTGAATTGTGAATGCTAATAAAGTGGAACTTCTAGGCGACGCCTAGGCGCTGGTCCGATTTTGATAGCAGGAGCATTAATGACTTGTGATACTCGAAAAGTCACGTTGATGCAGTTGGATGGTAGCAGTATTGAAAGAGGAGTAGAGGTCATGGAGATCGAGGATAAGGATGATTGGCGTGAGCCCATTTGGGATGTTCTGCTCAAAGCACAAGAAGGTGTGGAGAGATTAAACACAAAGGATACTAGAGTCGCAGCTCGCTTCTGTGTGGTCAATGACGAATTGTATAAGAGGTCGCGATTTGGACCTCTTCTGAAATGTTTGGCAAAAGAACGTGGGATAGAGGTGCTAAAAGAGATACATGAGGGATACTGTGGCGATCATGCGAAGGGGAAGGCATTAATGAACATAACGCTGCGAGCAGGTTTCTTTTTGCCTGGGATGAAGGTTATGGCTAGCGAGCTAGTCCGAACTTGTGAGAAGTGTCAAAAGCATGGTTCGATTATTCATATGCCAGCTGAAGAGATGATGGTGATGAGCTCGCCTTGCCCGTTTGCGCAATGGGGGATTGATACTGTGGGTCCTTTTCCAAAGACCCCGAATAATAAGGAATATTTGGTGGTGGCCATTGATTATTTCACCAAGTGGGTGGAAGCTGAGGCCGTCACGGGAACTACCGAACAACACATAATGGATTTTCTTTTTGATAATATATTTTTCAGGTTTGGAGTACCGTGAATTTTAGTTTCGGACAAAGGGACCCAGTTTAATGGGCGAAAGATGCAGAAGTGGTGTAAGGATATGGGGATGAAGCAACGTTTTGCTTCCGTGGCGCATCCACAGGCTAATGGACAGGTTCAAGTCACTAATCGAATAATTGTACAGGGACTTAAGCTGCGATTGGAGAAAGCAGGCGGACTCTGGGAAGACGAGCTCGCGTCTGTCCTCTGGGCCTATCGAACGACTCCCCGGACTACCACGGGGGAAACGCCGTTTAGCTTGGTTTATGGAATGGACGCGGTCATTCCTGCTGAGATAGTTGGAGAATCACAGCGACTATTAGCATTCAATGTGGAAGAAAATGAGAGGCTAGCTCGCGGAGCTATTGAAATGATTGATGAGATACGAGATAAAGCTGCAGCTCGGGTGGAACATTATAAACAACGAGTGAAGGTTGCCTTTAATAAACATGTTAAACACCTTTATTTTCAAGTCGGTGATTTGGTTTGGAAGAGAGCTGATGCCTTGAAGGCGACCAAAAAATTAGAGCCGAACTGGATTGGGCCATTCAAGGTAATAAAAGTGTTGCGAGGAGGGGCATACATCCTTGAGAGTGCGAAAGGAAAGGTTTTACCGCGAAGCTGGAATGTATGCTATTTGAAGAAGTATTATGCATAGATGGGGCGCGGGAGAAGGTAACTCTGGACCGGAGGGCACTTCTCCCGCATGAAGCTCGTCGGAAGAAAAAGTTGTTGTTTGAGGTGGGAGAGGGTAACTCTGGACCGGAGGGCACCTCTCGCGACCTCGGGATTTATGTTAAAAGTTGTTGTATGTTTTAGGTGAGAGAGGGTAACTCTGGACCGGAGGGCACCTCTCCCGACCTGGTGATTTATGAATAAGTGGTTGTATGTTTTTGGTGGGAGAGGGTAACTCTGGACCGGAGGGCACCTCTCCCGACCTGGTGATTTGTGGTTGAACGAATAAGTTGTTGTATGTTTTAGGTGAGAGAGGGTAACTCTGGACCGGAGGGCACCTCTCCCGACCTCAGGATTTATGTTAAGTGTTGAAGTTTTCTGGTGCAGGAGAGGGTAACTCTGGGACCGGAGATCACCTCTCCCGACCTGGTGATTTGTGGTTCAACGAATAAGTTGTTGTATGTTTTAGGTGAGAGAGGGTAACTCTGGACCGGAGGGCACCTCTCTTGACCTGGGAACGGATTATGAGTTGTGATCTTTTATGTTTTCTTTTTTTTGGGTGGGAGAGGGTAACTCTGGACCAGAGGGCACCTCTCCCGACCTGGCGACCTTAAAGATTTGGTGTTTTTGTAAGTACGTATGGTGCGGGAGAAGGTAACTCTGGACTGGAGGGCACTTCTCCCGACCAGGCGAGTTGTTCAGAAAGTTGAGTAATACAATTAATAAAGTTATGAGAAGTTCTTTATGATTGTTTAATGCCGACGCTTTCATTAGGTCGATGATTGTTTGATTCCGACGCTTTCATTAGGTCGATGATTGTTTAATGTCGACGCTTTCACTAGGTCGATGATTACCTAATTCCGACGCTTTCATTAGGTCGACGATTGTTTTGAGTTTCACAAATACTTGTTATACGGGCAGAGGATAAATCCTGCTAGATTATATAACTCTTGATATTTTGAATGGGAAAGCTTATGTTTGCATATGGTTGAGAATAAAGTATACCCTAATATTTTTCTCGAGTTAAGTAAGTTGAAAGTTATGGTGTGTTTGTTTGACAGTAATTACGCTCATGGCGAGCTAATATGATGGTGCTCATGGCGAGCTGGTACGATCATATGACGACCTAGTATAATCTTTGTTTGATATAAGATATTATGATTGACTTGAGAGTGTTTACAAACAATGATATATTGATTGTGTTTGAATTTGAATAATAATGTTTGAGTACATAAACAGCGGGCTGAAAGCTATTAAGGGTTTTGAGCAGGCTTCTCAGGCACATGGGTAAGACTTGAGGGTGCAGGCTCGGGTGTTGTAATAATAGTACAGTCAGATTCCGGCACAAGCTCAGGTGCGGGCTCAGGGAGTAGGTCCTCCAGAGGTGTTTGTAGCTCGCCATATACTCCCGCGGCCAGGGCTGCTTGACTCTGACAACGTAGCCACCACTTCGCATAGATGGACTGTTTCCAGTCACCTTTAAAAAAGCTGAAGGGGGTAATTTTGTCAATGATGGCCTTAGCGTTCGGAGTGTATGTGACGTTTAACTTGGGTACCTCTTCCTTGACAATTTTGGTAGTCTCAACAACCCATTCGGCAGCACCACGAGCCATTAGACCGAACTATATTGATGATTTTTCGTAGGCCTTGATGAGCTCTTGACGGTACGCATCGATAAACTTTCGGCCGTTTTCACTAAGGAGGAATGTTCTCTGACCTTCCGCAATGCCTTCTTCACGAGCCGTCTTGAGGAGCTCGGAGTGTTTTTGCTGCTGAAGAGCGAGCTCCTCAGTTCTTTGAGCGAGCTCTTCACTCTGTTGCGCGAACTCCTCAGCCTTTTTCGTCAGCTCGCCGTTCAGGCGCGCCGTCTCATCCTTCAGACTGTTGATCTGGCTGATGGAAACGGCTAGCCTTTCGTCACGCGCTTTCACCCTTTGGAGCGCTTTGTCTAGCTCCCCCTGTGTCAAAGATAGCTGCTTGGTCTGCTGTTCAGCTCGGGTTGTTAGCTCGTCAAAAGTTTACTACAGATCGGACCCTGTTGAGCGAGCTATAAATTCCTCCGCGAACTTGCCAAGAACAGGCTTCATCTGTATTAAGGTATTTTGTAAGTGTTCGGTATTTGTGAAATGGATAATTCAATGGGTTTACCTTCTTAAGCAATCGCTCGCTGAGGAGAGTTTCAACGTCGGTGGTTGTATCCAGTTTTGCCAGCACCTTACTAAATTCGGCAGTGCTAGCAGAGGCTGTCGGCAGTCCTTTCTGGAGACGACGTTTTCTTCCTTTTGGAGGGCTGGGGCTTGGACTTCGGGCCTTTGYGKCTCGGGCTTTTGGACTGTTGGGGGCGTCTGACAGAGGTCGCTTGCCCTTCTTAGCTCGAAGGATCAYRTGTACCTCCTCTTCGTCGTSGACCGGTTCAGYGGTTGGTCGAGRGGTCTTATCGGTATTGCTGGAGGTAGGGACGGTGCGAGCTGTGGAAGAMGTAGCTTGCTTCTTCTTTTCTTCGGGGAGAGCAGCTGCGRAGGAATTGATGAAGGAAACTGAAAAATAAYGYGATTATGTTATAATTTCATTTTAATACACACGGACGAATATAATTGCAAAACCTACAYTACCCACCGAATTCAGAGTTAGAAATGGCAAGATCCGGCTCCACCGGGCGAGAYTCYATGCCRGCATAACGAAATATGGCAGAGCYGCTGGTGATGAGAGCCAGGTCGAAGGGATGTCGGCTCCATTCCACGAGCTGGTCAAAGTATTTCTGGTATAACAGGGGCTTTCCTTGGAGATTGTTGGTTTGATTTGTGGGGGAGTACGATCTTTCAGCTCGGTTATAAAAGGCCAAGCTTCAGTATTATGAATGAAGAAAAAGTTTTTCTTCCATTCGTGGACTTTATTAGGGGGACTAGTGAGGAATTTAGGTCGCCCTAAACGATAGGAGAGATAAAAAGAATTTTGTTGGTATTTTATTTGGAAACAAAAATGAAAGAAACCCGGGTCGGCACGGGCATTGTAATATTTACAGAGCAAAAGGTATCCGGCCAGGTACTTCATGGAATTGGGAGTTAGTTGAAGAAGTGATATATTATACATATTAGAGATCTCAACATAGAATGGATGAGATGGGAACCTAAATCCTGCTACTAATAGTGAATCAAATAAAGTAATATGGTTAGGAGGAGGTCGCATGGGGTCGGCATGCGGGCTGTCGGGTAAAATCATTTTGGCAGTAGGAGGAAGGTTGATGATACGTTTAAAATGTTCCAGCTTTTTAGTGTCCGGAAGTAGCCAATAGTTATGTTTCACTTCCTTGGTTGTTAGGGATGATGAGGGCAGGTCGTCGAAAGAAAAGGATTTATCTACAGTTATAGGATTCTCTCGGAAGTGTTCGGAGGATGCGGGATTCCTCGATTCGTGAAGGGGAATGCCTTCTGGGATAAGGGGAGCCTCAAGAGTAAGAAGGGGGAGGCCGCCAGAGGGATTATTGGCTACGGTTTGGGCTTGAAGTTCTTCCCATGAAACATCACCCTCTGGCTCGTCGCGTAGGCCAGAGGAGGGTAATGCTAAGGGTTTTGACTTTTGTTCAATAATGAAGGGATTTTAAGCGAGATCGGAATCGGGAGAAAGAGGTTGGATTAAGGGGTTATTATCGGATGTTGCTAATAATTATTTCATGTCAAATATATCCAGGGGGAGGGATAACACAGTAAATAAGCATAACTCAGCAGATGCAGTTGAAATTTTGATAGTATAATTAAATTTGAAAGAGAATTTGGGGACTTACACATATTGACGAGCTTATAGATCGCTGGTAAGCGGCGAATTAACGGTGGATCCTTGAGTAATTGCGATTTGGCGAGCTTTTTTGCAGAGCGACAATGGTGAAAATTTTAATTGAGATAGCGTAAAATGGTGAGTTGGGGAGGCGAAAAAGTTTTGTATGGGGAGACGGAAAAGCTGATGTGACAGATAGGAGCGGGATTAATTAGGGTTTGCAAAGGGAATATTTTGGGCCATTAATTCTTGGGCCCACTGAACTTATTATATGCCGAGATTTTAAGATGGTGATGCGTGGCAGGCCGCATTTAATGAAGTGTCAGTAAAATGGGATAGAGAGAGGAAAGCGTGTTTTGACTTTATGGTTTTATTATGATTATGGTCTTGCATTTTTGAGGTCGACTGGTACAGTGGTATTTCCAGGTCCCTTTATGAAAAAGTATATTGAGCTCGTAATGATTCATCTCGTGTGCAACCTAAGTTGATATACTTGGGGACTTATGATTATCTCTTAAGAAGAGAGCTCGGTACCTTTCAGGTCGCGTGCACGTGTTGCGACCTGTTATAACTCGGTTTGTTGAAATCGGGTGATTCTGATGCGAGCTTTAGTAAAATATATTGATGTTTTGTTGGTGTGAAATTCTGTGTTTACATGTCCTACCTGATTTCATACCTCAATCAGCTAGAACATGGGGGACTAGCTGATACGAACTAAAATAATCATACGTGAAATTATGTGATAAATGTGAATATTTATGGAAAGCGACCTCATTTCCTAGGGAGGGTGTGCCCTTGGGAGATGGGCGAGCTGTGATGGTTTGAGTGGATTATTTGTAAAGAGTAGCGACCTGTAGGATGGGGATGACTTTTCATATAGGGTCGCGATCTCTTGTGATTTGGGTTGAGTACTTGAGCCCGTTTGTGGATTTGACATACGTGAATTATTATGGGCCTGTTGGGCTCTATGCCCCGGCTTAATTGTGGTATCTATGGAGAAGTTTGTTGTTTATGGGAACTTGCCATGTATGAGGAGTCCCAATTGAGAATCGATTGTGGAATTGTGGTATGAATGAAATTCTTATTATGAAAGGTAACCCTAGATATTGGAGATCTTCTCCTATCCCTATAAAAGAAGCCTTTGGCCTCTCTTTCAGAAATTAATGCTTATTACGCATTTATTATCTTTGCGCATTGATATTATTTATTGAGAGAAAAAGTGGTGATTTCGCTTATTAATTTAAGCGTCGGAGGGCCTTAACGGGCTCGAAATCCGGCCCGTTCGAGGCGTTGTTTTGCAAGACCAGCTAGGTCGCCAGGAGATTCGCGGAGGGCTTGGCGGGTCACTGTGACGAGTTTGAAAGCAATTTCAGGTCGCTGATCTCTATTTGAGGTTAGTACCCCCTTTATTTGATAGTTCAACTTTTTGAACTTATCAATGTTAATGACGAAAATGTGTATCCCGCGTCAATTATGACGTAAGCAATTTACTATTTGCACCATTGCTTTAGATGTTGGATATTATGTCTCCCAGGCTAAACGTCATTTTTTTTTTAAATTGCTAACATGGTAATCATTATGTTCGACTCAGGGGCGGATCTACATAGTTATTAGGGGGGGCCACGGCCTCCCCAAAATTTTTCAAAATCCTTACTTTCATATGTGATTATTTGATTTAATTTGTATAGTTATAAACGGCCTCCCCAAAATTACATCTACTTAAGTTAGTCTAGTGGTTAGTGTCCCCTCTGATTTGCCCAAATACCTAGGTTCAAACCCCACCACCCTTATTTCTTTATGATATTTTTTTCTTTCTTTTTATTATTTAGATTTATTTCTTTAATTCTGATTTGCCCAAATACCTAGGTTCAAACCCCACCACCCTTATTTCTTTATGACATTTTTTTCTTTCTTTTTATTATTTAGATTTATTTCTTTAATTCTTTAAGCCTTTTTCCTCTTTCTTTTTATTATTTAGATTTTATTTTGTTTTGCCAAAACTTGTCACAATTCAAATCACATATACCCTTATTTCTCTTTCTTTTTCATTTTACTTTTTAAGAATAAGAAATAAATTGATTCCTATGAATAGRCTCTTATTTCTTAATTCCTTTATTCTTCCCTTTGTTTTAATTTTATTTCTTTAAGTCTTTTTCTCTTTCTTTTTATTATTTAGATTTTGTTTTGCCAAAAATTMTCACAATTCAAATCACATAACCCCTTATTTCTTTTTCTCTTTCCTTTTATTTTTTAAGAAAAAAARTGATCCCTATAAATAYCTTCTTYTTTTTTAATTCTTTTATTCTTCCCTTTGTTTTAATAAGAAAATTTCGATCCCTATAGATAAGACCTTATTTATTTTTTCTTTCCCATTATTTTCTTTTTCTTTCCTTTTATATTATTACAAAAAAATTATTCACGGCCTCTCCAAACATAAAAATTTGGATCCGCCCCTGGTTCGACTTATGAACTTTTATTTTATTTTGCTCGGGTTAATGTGGTTTGATCTTTATGAGGTAAATATAGGCGCGAATCATAGAGTTTTGGATGGGGCTACTGTTGCTATGTTCTGCAATGAGTGGAAGTTGTTCATTGAAAAACCACAACTCCTAATGCTGCAAATGAGATAAAAAAAAATGCACTTCCTGATCTTAATATACAAATTGAAATGTCATTGGATCATAGTAACTGCATTAAATTCGTCGTTTCGTTTCCTTTTTTCTTTACATGTTTCTCTGTGTGAAGCAGCAACTCTAAATGTAGGATAGACTGTTTATATAAATAAATTTTAATATTAAATTTTCTTGATATCTTTCCTTGTGTTTGCCCCTTTTTTTTAATCTTCATATTTTAGATAAATTTGATTCATTTGTTTATATTTCTGTTGTTGAAAACTGTCATATGCTGCCTCACAAAATAAATAATAAAAGATTAAAAATTAAAAAATATAAATAATCTATTACACAACGTTTACCTTCAGGTTTTGTAGCATTACTTCACTTGCTTAAGTTTGGGAACCTAGCAAGTTATACGCCATGTCCCTTTTTATTTTTATCATGTTTCATTGTTTTTTTGCTTCATGTAGATCATCAAAGGCATTCATAAAAACATACGTCACTGTTGTTGATAAGCTTGGTGATTTCAGTGAAGGTTTTATGCTTGAAGTTTTGAGTCGTTTATTTAAATCTTTATTTTTTAATTAGAAAAGGTTTTTCTTGTGTACCCCGTTTGTATTTGAAGGCAGCCGAGGTGATCTTTTTTCTGTTGGTGTCCTCTTTTCCCTGTTGCCAACATTGGTATAGGCTGTATGTGCCCTATCTGCTATCTCGGACTGATTTCAAGTTCAAATAATAATTATATTGTTAGAAATAGACTTGGTAATTACGTAAATATTGAAATGACTTGGACATATATTTGAAGTCCGTAGTTTCTTAGTGCAATTAATTAAGTTCAAAAGTTCATACCATATAGTTGCGATTGGCAATTAGAGCATCTCCGATGTATACTATGGATTGGGAAAAAAAAATTACACATCATCAAATAGATGATATCTAGTAAAAATACTGCTCCAATGCATTATGTGAGGTATCATATTAAGCTAACGTGGCATTAAAAAAAATAAAAGATGTGGGGTGCTCTTTCTACATGTAGAGGCTCTGTGAGACAGTATGACTCAGCAGTTCCTTTTTCTTTTCCAAGATTTTTGTCGTGCCTCCATATTTGTAATTATATTTATGAGTAGGTTAATTATATTATTATTTAATCTAAATAAGATAAATGCCACGTAATTAGCATTAATAAAATTATAGAAAGTCTCATTGGAGAGTTACTCTTGGATTGTACCGTCTATTCAATTCATGACCATCTATTTATTTGTCACATCATCCTCAATTCATAGTATGCATTGAAAATGCTCTTAGTTATTTCATCCTTTGTGCATTTTTAAAAAAAAATTCCAATAAGTTCCTCATTTGATCTCTTTTTTCTTGCCCTGTCCTGCTGATTGTAGTAAGAAAAATTCCCTCACTCCTTTGTTACTCATCTCAACAATGGCGTCCCAAATACTACTACTCTTCACACTCACAGCATTCATCGTAATTTTTACTCGGTCGACGAACTCATGTAATTTTTTACATACATATGGATTTCTAATGTTATTTACGGTTTAATTGTTTTATTATTATTATTATTATTATTATTATTATTATGACTACTTTTTAATTTTCAGCGGAAAACGCACGAATGCCTGTTTTCGCATTAGGTTGGCTGGACGATAAAGACACTTTCATGGCGGGGGATATCGCGACCATTAAAGTCATAGTTCTCGAGAATTACGAGCGTAAAAAATATGAGTTCCCTTTTAACCCAAACATCACGGTCAACGATAAGATGGGAAATAGCAGTTTTATTACCGGGGTGTCGTTGGATGGTGACCCCGAGAACTGGAGGATTAGATTTAATCCTATCATGCTTGGATTATTTTAAAAACTTTGTTTTGCATGACTGGTAAGGTATTGAGCTTTGTTTTGTTCATTACATTAATTACTCGTATATTTAGCCTAATTATACAATGCCCCTCTATCTATTTCTGTTTTACAAATTGTACCTTCAATTACAAATTTTATTTTTGTCAATGAACATTGGTATTTAATGAGGTATTGCTTTTTTTTGGTTAATTGCAATTTAATATTTGCCCATATGTTTAACCTAATTACAAAATGATTACCAAAAAAATTAATAATTGCAATTTAATAATTGCCCATATGTCAAACAATACCCAAAATAAATAAATAAATAAATAAGTTCCACACTAAATATGTCAATTGAGGAATTGATTTATGATTTATATCAATTTTTATTTATTGAGTAGTGTAATTACACTCAAGCGTGAGTGTGTGTATTATGTATTATTTTTAAAATCTAATTCGAAATATATTAAAGATGAATTTTGAGTAATTGACAAATCATATGTAAAGTCAGTTTGAATGGAATAATTTTTTTTTCATAAATCAGTATGATTTTAATTTAAATATATATTTGTAGTATTTCTAAATCTTAATTAGAAGAAATTGCGTTTAAATGAAGCATTTGGGATTAATAAGCCGTAACAGAGAAAATTTCGAAATGTTACACATCTTATATTTATATCAAATATTTCTTTTTCATTTAATAATTCACTTTTAAAGTTAATAATTATTTTTGATATATTTTATATTTTTATGCCTTTATTTAATATGCCCGCGTAAAACGCGGGTATTCGAACTAGTTAATAAAGAATTAAATATAATTAGACTAATAACTACTTGAAATATAAGGAAAGTACTTATATATACTACTAATATATAAGTGTGTCATGCTTGGATAAAATGTGTCTTAATTCTCAAGTTTCATATAAAACTTTTAAATAATGAATAGATTAACTACCAAAACATTCCAGGAACACGAACAAAAATCTAAGAGCCCCTTTGATTTTATATTCATGAAAAAAGTTACTCCCTCCGTTTTTTAATAAGTGTCGTTTTAGAGTTTTTGTTCAAAATTAAGGAACATAATATTTGACCAACATATCCTCAATCAATTAATAATATTTTTATTTAATTAATTTCATTCTTTCCCTTTATTTATTCTATTACTACAAATTTGTTTATATTTCTTAAAATAAGTGGGGATAAAACTGAAATAAACTGGTAAATAAATTATAAAACGACACTTAATTTATAATAAAATCGAATCTCGAAAACGACATTTATTTTAAAACGGAGGGAGTATTATTTATTTAAAACCATCAGTCTATAGAGTATTAGCCGTTGGATCATTAATGGTAGATTGGACTTAGCACTTATGTAAATATAATTTGATAGCCTATTTAAGAAGACAACACTTTTAGCGCTGATGAAGATTAAACGCTTTTCTCTTACTTTTGATAATAGAACATTATATTGGATAAAACATGCTTTTGATTCTAGGATGTCTTCACTTATTTTCTAAAAAAAGGACTAAGAATCTGTATTCATATTTAAAATGAACATAGTCCTCTTACTTTGGATATATATACATGTGTGTATTTTTTGCATGAGTGTTTTAGTTCTTATCTATGTATAGGCGTCTTCTACACGGTTCTTCTATAGAACCAAATAGGGCTCTATTATGAAATCCTATAAATGACATGTCATTAATCTGAGCCCTTAATTATTTTTTTCTTTTTATTTTTTTTTCTTTGTTATATAGGGCTCCGTAATGGAGCCCTATCTGGTTCTATAGAAAAATTCGTCTTCTACAACTGTCTTTTTTTAATATATATAAATACCTAAAAAAAACTGACTTAATATTTCTATTTTATGGTATTTCCATCGACAAAGTGGATTGCCACCTTCACAACTATGATGATTTTTTATCTCGATTCCACATATCCTTTTGCGCATGCATTTACATTTTGGATATTATTTTCATATTTGAGAGATTATGTGTGTATTTGGTGATGTTTGGATATTCTGGACATCACGTGCGATTTGAATGTCGTTATTTGGTATTGTCTTTTGTTATTTTGAATATTGGCATTTGCTTTGGATATCACGTGTGATTTAGATATTATCATTTGTTATTTTGAATATTGGCGTTTGAAATTGTGGATATGTTGTTGGGTCAGATACTTTTGATATATAGTTTGGGTTATCTTTCAATTCTCTGTTATTTTTGTGAATTATTTGGTGTAAAAATTTAAGCGAAGTAGGATAATTTTATGATTTACATGAAAATTTAAGAATTTAAAAAATAAAAAATATATTGAAAATAATACCAACGGATTATTTTGTTGGTAAAATAGCGACGAAGACTATAATTACCAACGAAAAATCGTTGTTATTATTTTACCAAGGGATAATTTCCGTTGGTGAATTTCTAATTCCAACAAAGTGGTTCAGTTGTATTTACCAACAGAACTTTTCCATTGGTAAATAGCGACAGATATTTTCGTTGGTAAATTCATAATTACCAACAGAAGTTTAAGTTGGTATTTACCAATGGAGAATTATTCCGTTGGTAAATAGCGACAGATTCCGTTGGTAAATCTATAATTACAAACAGAATAATTCAGTTGATATTTTACCAACAAAAATATGTCATTGGTAATATATTGGTAAATTTAGCGACAGAAAATTTTCCATTGGTAAATTTTACCATCAAGCTATATACCAACATATATTTTCGATTGGTAATCTGTTGGTAAAATCAATTTCCAACGAAAATAATTTATTACCAACGGAATAATATGTTGTTATTTTCCAATTTTCTGGTAGTGGCCCTTTGTGTCAAAATTGGAGAAAAAGATGAGGAAATAAGAAATTGGTGTTGGTGATTTTCTGGGATTGTGTGAAGTTGGATGTGTTGGGAATCGGTGGTACCATCGCGCAGCGGAAAACAAATTTTTTTAAAATTTAAATTAATTGAATCGAATTCAATTGACGACGGTCCAATTTTATAATCAATTAATTGAAACAATGTTTTAATTGCTTTTAATGAAACAATTTGATTTTCACAAAATCAAACGAGCATGATCGGTTTCTATAAATCATATATATATAACAATTATATATATATTAATATATTAATTATATCTTTAATTGTATATATTATACATATGTCACAAACATATATATATATATTAATATATTAATTATATCTTTAATTGTATATATATATATATTATATTATATATATATATATATATATATATATAACATATATATAATCTCATGGCAACATGTCACAAGCACACATATAACATTATATTTATATATATATATATATATATATTATATCCAGCATGCAGTTAATTCACACACACATACATATCATATATGTATATTAATACAATACACAGCACTTACATATACATTACATATGCTGCACATCATATATACTTAGCATGATTTACACACATACATTATACATACACATCACATGCATATATATACATAACAGCATGCAACAAAACACATGCAATTCATGCATAAATATATGTTAACAACATACAGCATGCAATTAACTAATGTATTTCATAAATACATCAAACAGCAAACACATATCTTATATATAGAACATGATCAGCACGTACACACGTATATAAAGCACACATATATATCAAACATGCTGCATACAAATATATATCATATATATATATACGTGAATACCCATTTTACCTCACGGCACGGCAACAGTAGTCGGGGAAGACGACGGGTTGCGGCGTTCGGAAACGGCGGCAACCGCAGGCTCCCGTCACGGCGACACCGCAGGAGTGTGGCGGAGGCGGCTCTGCGTTCAACCTCACAACGGTGGGCCCGACTGCGGAGACGACAGGCGGCGGCACTGTCGGGAACAAGTCGTCGTCAGGGAGCGATGATGCGACTGCTACTCCGGCGCGACAGGCGGGTTCCTCGGCAGCAGGGTGGCGGCGCTCCGGCGACGAAAACGGCAACGTCGAGCGACGGGGCACGGCGGCAGTACGTCTCCGGTGCGGCTGTGACGATGGAGGTGGTAGCGGCGGTCCGGCGAGCGTTTGGACGGCTCCGGCGAATCGGTGTCACACACCGAATTACCCGACGTCCTTACGACGGAGCACTAGATCCGTCGAAGGATTGAGAACGACGGAAACGAGAAACCGAGGACCGAACGATTCGGTGACGGCGGCCGACGGCGAAGCGGCGGCTGGGGTTGGACGGAGGAGATGCACTTGGTGGCTAGGGTTTCTTTTCTTAAAATTTCCGTCTTCTGTTTTTGTTATGTTGTTATGTCAAACCCGTATCCACCTTTCCCCTTTTTATATATTTCTTTTTTTAAATTTAATAAAACCGTGTGGGTTTTATTTAAAAATCAAAAACCCAACTCTTAAAAGGTTTAAGGTGGATGGCCCAAAACAAATTGTGGGCTTAAAGGATGGGCCAAAGAAAAATGAAAAACAAGTTTTTAATTTAATAAGAAGCAAGCTCAATTAAAAACAAAACCTTGTGATATAGCTTATGTGTACAGTACGATCCCTTCGCGATCTATGTCCCGATTGAACAAGAGGTATTGGTTCATCGAGACCTCTTTTTAGTTCAATAACTGTGTGTACATTCTAGGTTCAAGATAATCCGTTCGTGTGTGACTTAGAGAAACACATTTCTCTAAACACCCCACTATCGGCTCTGGCCAGAGACTCTGAGGATTTATCAACCATCAGAACACACAGGGACATCCATGACTTATCATGGCGTCCGAATCCCCTACTACCATGCACAGACTTCCCACTAGATCCCCGACTATGCGAACGTTGCCCCTTTTGATCGGCCTCCAAGGAGACACAGAGACAGGTCACAACATAGCCTGTCCTCTAGTGAAGTCACGATGAGGTCTGAGTCTTAAGGATTAATGTTGTACGCTATACCATAGAAATCATCTACTCGATGAGTGGGAACCAATTAGAGATTTCTAGGTGAGGGAGTTCAGTGAACTCATCTTATGAGCACCTACTTATGTATGTCGATGTCCAGACACCGTGACCGATGAGACGCGGTCCACATACACTAAGTACTAGTCTTAACGGGAAAGGCCTGTATCCTCATTATGGCGTAACCCTTCGACTAGGAACAAGTTCGATGAGTTACATTACGTGCTAGATTATCTCACGATTCTACAAGACCAATCTACCGTAATAAAGTAACTTCATCAGGACCATACATATGCAACTAGCATGGGACAAAAGATATGGAATGCCAATTTGTATAAAAGATATTATTTCGAATAAGAAACGATTGTATTACTAGAGAATAGTCAGACCACAGCCACAAGTTGGCTTGTTGGTCACCTTATTCCAACAGGATGGAGAATCGCCGGAAAAAGGTAGGTTTCGCCGAAAATGGAGGAGAGTTTGTGAATTGGGTGTGGATGGATCAAGGAGGGAAGATAATCATTGGGATGTTTTGATATGTTGGACGGGAAAAGTGGGAGAAAACAAGGGGGGAAGTTTTTTTAATAGAAGAGGCGCGGGTCAATATTAAGCTGGGTGGGTCGATTCCGCTTCAGTGGAGCAGTCGATCAAAAGACTTCCAGTCGATCGACTATCTGTAAAATCCTCACAATTTAGGTAGCCTCAGTCGTTCAGTCGATAAGCCCAGATTCAGTCAATCGAGTCGATCAACTTCTCTGCTGCAGACAATTCCCTGTTTTGGTTTCTTCCTTCCCCCAAACCTTCATGATTACTCCTACAAAAACCAGAAAACATTAATTAAAGATAATAAGATAGAATAAAAAATGAATATACACACAATCAAATAAAAAATAAGAGAGAGGGTTAGAAAGTCATGGGTTGCCTCCATGTAGCACGTTTGTTTAAAGTCGTTCACTCGACTATCCTTCCTCGATTAGAACTCCTGCGGGGGCACATTTTCCAAGTCCTCCTCCTCCTCCTCTATAATCATGAACTTGAGATCCTTGGGTTGCAACGATCCGTGTAGGTAGGGCTTAACTCGGGCACCATTCACTTGGAACCGCTCGTCCGTCTTAGGATTGATCAATGTTATGGCTCTAAATGGGGATATCCTGTCGATCTTGTATGGTCCTCTCCATTGGACATGAGTTTCCCGGGAAACATGGCGAGGCATGTATTGTAAAGGAGCACTTGCATTCCCTCCTCCAATTCCTTAGGCACAATTTCTTGTCCTGGAGGAGCTTCATCTTTTCCTTGTACATTCAGGCACTCTCGAAAGCTTCATTTCTTAATTCGTCAAGCTCTTCAATTTGGAGCTTTTGCTCCTCTCCGGCTTGCCTCAAATCATAGTTACACGCCTTGATAGCCCACCGAGCTCTATGCTCCATTTCAACCAGGAGGTGGCATGTCTTCCCGTACACGAGGTGATAGGGTCTCTTCCCAAGAACTGTCTTGTGGGCCGTGCGGACGGCCCACAAAGCATCCACGAACTTCATTGACCAATCTTTACGGTTTGGTTGTACTGTTCTCGAGAATATTCTTGATTTAGAGGGTTACTCCTCTCGACTTGCCTGGTCGTTTGAGGATGGTATGGAGTGGACACCTTGTGCACGAACCTATAGTTCTTCAACACTCATTCAAGTAGCTTGTTGGTAAAGTTCTTGCCGCCATCGCTAATGATCGCCCTCAGAACTCCAAACCAACTAAAGATGTTGCTCTGAACGAACTTCACCATGGTATCGCCATCGTTCTTCCTTGTTAGAAATGACTCTATCCATTTGGACACGTAATCAACAGCGACCAAGATGTACTCGAACTCGTGGGACTTCGTAAAGGGTCCTATGAAGTCTGTCCCCCATACGCCCAATATCACAATTTCCAAGTTGTATGTCATCGGCATCTCATTCCTTTTGCCTATAGTTCTCGTTCTTTGGCATCGATCGCAAGTCTTAAAATGTTAGTGGGGGTCCTTGTAAAGAGTGGGACAATAAAAGCCCGACTGAAAGACCTTGTAGGCGGTCTTTTGGCCGCCGAAATGCCCCCCGACTAGGTGATCGTAGCATTTTGTCAAAATCTGCACATTTTCCTCGTCCGGAATGCACCACCTCAACATCCCATCTTCCCAAATCTTGTACATATAAGGGTCATCCCAATAATACCCTCGTCAAACCTCTTCTTCTCATGATGAGACATGTCCGGGCGGAGCACCTCACTAGCGAGATAATTAGCAATATTGGCATACCAAGGAGTAACGGAAATGCCAAATAAGTTCTCGTGCGGGAAATTTTCTCCAATGAGCTTCCTTTCCCTATTTTTGAACTCCAAACGAGAAAGGTGGTCGGCGACAACATTCTCACACCCCTTCCTATCTTTAATCTCCACATCAAACTCTTGAAGCAAAAGTATCAAATGGATTAACCTCGGCTTTGCTTGAGTCTTGTTGAAAAGATATCCCAACACCGCATGATCACTATTGACGATAACCCTTGAGCCAACAATGTAGGCGTGAAACTTCTCAAGTGAGTAAACCACGGCAAGGAGTTCCTTTTCGGTAGTTGTGTAGTTCTTTTGTGCGTCGTTGATTATGAGGCTTGTGTAGTAAATGATGCGAAGAAACTTATCCACACGTTGCCCCAAGATTTCCCCCAAAACGTCGTTTGATGCATCGCACATTATTTCAAACAAAAGAGACCAATCCGGGCCACAACCACAGGAGTCTAGGTTAAGCTTCCCTTCAACAAATTGAACACCGAGAGATAAGTATCATCAAACATGAATAGAACGATGGTGCTAAGCATATAACACACAGGGCGACTAAGTTTCGAGAAGTCCTTGATGATTCGCCTATAAAATTCTGCATGACTGAGAAAGCTTCGAACTTCCTTCACGTTGATCAGCAGCGAGAGCTTCTCGATCACATCAACCTTTGCCTTTTAAACTTCAATCCCCTTAGATGATACCACATGTCCCAAAACTAGTCCACGTCTCACCATAAAGTGTCTCTTCTCCCAACTAAGTGTAAGGTTGCTCTCGACACACCTCTCCAAAACACTTTAGAAGTGGTCTAGGAATTCATCGAACGTGGAGCCGTAGATGGAAGAACCATCCATAAAAACCTCCATGTACTTGTCAATCATATCGGAGAAAATCGAAAGAATGCACCTTTGAAAAGTGGTGGGTGCATTGCATAATCCAAAAGGCATGCGTCGGAAGGCGTACGTGCCAAAGGGGCAAGTGAACGTCATCTTGGATTGATCCTCCAGTGAGATAGCAATTTGGTAATACCCGAATAGCCCATCGAGAAAGAAATAAGAGTGATGACCCGTGAGCTTAACTAACATTTGGTCGATGAATGGAAGTAGGAAATGATCCTTCTTGGTGGCAACATTAAGCTTCTGGAAATCGATACACATCCGCCACCTAGTGTTTGAACGAGTCGGAACGAGCTCACCACGATCATTCTTGATTACAATAATTCCACTCTCTTTGGAACCATATGGATCGGGCTGACCCATTCACTATCTCCAATATAAAAAATTAGGCCCTCGGCCACAAGTTTTAGAATCTTTCCCTTCACTACCTCCATCAAATTCGGGTTCAATCGACGTTGGCACTCTCTCGATGGTTTCACCATGTCTTCAAGAGTGATTCAATGCATACACGTAGAGGGGCTTATCCCCTTTATATTGCTAAGGATCCACCCCATCGCCTTCTTGTTCTTCTTCAACACTTCAATCAATCGTGGCTCATCACTCGCGGAAAGCTAAGTGAAGATAATCACGGATTTTGTTTCTCCATCTTCCAAGAAAACATACTTGAGATGGCTCGGAATGGTCTTGAGCTCCGGCTTTGGTTTTGTAACCAGTTCCACGCTTGATATATCGAATGTCCCCATAAGCCTCCTCAACTACTTCTTCTATCGGATCAACCTTCGAACAATCGGCTTGAAAAGAGGAGGGGGGAACGACACTCAAGTCGTGGATTGAAAAATTTACCGTGTCTCCCAAACCCGAGAACATCAACTTCCTATTCTTCACATCTATCAAGGCATCATAGTTGCCATGAATGGTCGTCCAAGCAAGATCGTGTGCCCACGGATTTCGTTGTTCACTTCTCCAACATCCAAGATTACGAAATCCACGGGGACTATGATGCCTCCCACTTGTACCAACACATCCTCGACTATCCCCTTCGGGTACCGGATTGATCGGTCGTCCAATTGCAAACACACCCTTATTTCCTTGAGATCGCGCAACTCCAATTGTTTAAAGATGAAGTAGAGCATCAAGTTAATCCCCGCGCCGAGGTCATACATCCCTCGTGTTTTATTGCCATTCCTGAGAGTGATCTTTATACAAAAACTTTCCGGATCGCCCTCCTTAGGTGGAAGAGAGTTGTTATAAACGATGCTCGCCGCGTTTGATATACACACCTTCTCGTTGTCCTCGAACCGTCGCTTCTTGGATGTCAACTCCTTGAGAAACTTCGTGTACGCGGGCACGTTTTGGATAATATCGAGCAAGGAAAGGTTGATGTTGACCTTGGACAACATCTTTTATAATTTAGAAATTGGGCATTTTACTTCGTCGGTCAGATACGGCTCAGATATGGGATCAGAAGTCGGTACGGCATCGCGAATTTGTGGAGTCCCCCGGTAGCATCGATATCCTTTACCTCACCACTTGAAGAGGATTTAGGTGGGCTAGGGGTGACCACGGGCTCGTCCGGGTCTTGCACGGTCGAATTATCTATAACTTGGAGTGAAGGCAAGTGATCATCGTCGAGATGGGTAACCTTGTTATCTACCACCTTGCCGCTTCGAAGAATCATCACGGCTTGATCTTGAACTGGCTGACTCGATAGATTCCCCTTGTCGCAGTCCCGCTTAAGCTCGTTAACACCCGTCGCCACTTTCCCAACTTGTGTCTCTAAACTCCCAAACAGTTTGGTCAATTGTTGGATAAAACCCGGAAGTTCGGTTAAGATGGACTCCATGCTTGGTTGGCGTGATGCCGAATGATCTTAAGGAGCTTGAAATTACTCTTGAGGAGGTGGGAAAGGTGTTTGTGCATTAAACGGGACTTGAGGCCGTGATTTTTACATTGGTGGTGGTTGTTTCCCTTGTTGCGGCATTAGAGGCCCAAGTGGATTTTGGGCATTGGTCGTGTCCCTCCACTCAAAGTTAGGGTAGTTCCTCCACCCGGGGTTGTAATTTTAGGAATATGGATTGTTGTGCAGTTGGATCCCACTTCGTTGGGCTTTTTTCGGTTGTGAGGCTTGGTAGCCTTGGACCGCGAACGATTGCTCATCAAACTTACTTGGTTGCCCATAAACCATCGGGCACATACTAGCTCCATGACCCGAGATGCCGCATGTGGTGTAGGTCTCCATCAAACCCGGGTAGGGCTTGGTGAGAGAAGCCACTTGACTTTCAAGGTTGGCAATCTTACGGCCCCACTCGAGCTCATCCATCGTTTCTATTTCTTTTACTTGCTCTTTTCGCTCCAATATACTCATTTGGTGATCTTCCGTGGCCATATTAACAAAGATATCATATAGCTCCTTGTCGAGCAGCCGCCGAGGTTTCCTCCAGCAGCATTGTTCACCATGCATTTAGACGCGAATGTCAAGCCCTTGTGTAAGAATTGGTTCGAGAAATCGCCGGTGAACCGATGGTGAGGGCACTTGGTAAAGTAACCCTTGAAACACTCCCATGCCTCATAAGAGGTCTCGTCGCTTGCTTAACGAAATGAGTCAATATTCAATCGGAAGTCATTCATCTTGTCTTGGGAGTATTACTCCTCCATAAAATTCTCGCTCACCATGTCCCAATCGGTAGGGAGTCGGCCGGTAACATCATTAGCCAATCGATCAACTTATCTTTCATCGTGTATAGAAAACATCGCATCTTGATTTGGTCAGTATGTATCCCTTGCCGTGGAAATATTGACATGGTGTAGGAGAAAGTCCGAAGGAAGTGGAGAGCATCCTCATGTGGTAAGCTATGGAAAGACAGTAGCCGGTTGAGATCGATCAGCCGTAAGTTGTACTTAAGGGCCTTGACACTTAGTTAGATACATGAGGAAAAGTCGTCCATGTAAGGCCTCGACACCTCTTTGATGCTATTTTTTGGACCTCCATCGGGAGTGGCAAAATGGTGGCCACCTGGATCTTGCGCGGCATAAGGATTCTCATGAACGGCGGGCACTCGTGGATGATCTTGAGGAATCGGATTCTGGAATCGGGGCACGAGCCCGATCGGATATGGGAATGAGGATATTGGATATGAGGAGCGTAGAATTGCGAGCCTTGGTAATGTGGCCTTGGCGCTTGAAATTGTTGTATGGCGGGCCATCAATGATCTGGCCTTGGTATTGTGGGCCGTAGAATTGGTTTTCTTATGACGATGGATCTGAGCACGGCGAGACTTGTAGTTGTGTCTCGGGTGTTGGCACACGAGCATGGGACGAAGAATTTGGGTCGTGAAATTGGCCATTCGAGCTTTGGAGGTCTTGGTTTGTGAAACCATTTCCCCCTTGGTCGAGCGACATTACGTAAGCGAGTTGAGAACCTTGTGGTGGCGGGGCGTGAGGTAATGATGCAGGCCCGAATGATACTTGCGGTGGAGGCATCCCTTGATTGTCGTGTGTTTGGGCAGACGGGGTCAGATTCTCGAATGAATTGGTCATCATTTGCTATTCTAGCATCGGGGATAGAGGTTTAAGAGGCGAGGCATCGAACGTGTCTTGAGCTCTCGTGGCTCGTGCATCTCGTCTCAACCTCTCGAGATTGGGCAAAATTGGGGCCAACTCTTGTTCGAGCAATCGCCTACCTTTCATGCACAACACTCAACAAAGGATTACGAGTACCAAATGTAAAACGATAATCTAATCTAACTACTAACTAAGATAACAAGAGGAGCAATTAATAACACCATTAGCCTTAATCACTCCCTGATAACAGCACCAAAAATTGATCGAGGATTTCTTAGCACTCTAATTTAAAACTGGTTTTGAGAAATCATCTACGCAATAGTATGGAGTCGATTGTAGAGCGGTAAGTTAAATCCCGAGTCGTGTCTCTCGAGGATTGAGGCTAATGGCAATTGATGTTTCTAGTTAATCTCTTGTTAATTTAAATTGCACTAATTTACTCTAAGTTAAGCAATAAGTCATTTGGTTGGGTTTGAGTTTTTAAATTCTAATGCTTGAATTGAAATGGAAGCTTGAAAAAACTAACTAAGGCAAAAGGTTGAGGAAGATTAAGTGCTTGATTGAAAGTAACTAGTTTAAGTAAATTAATTGAAACCTAATTAATAACTTTTACAAATTAAAGACTACTAAAGAAGGGTAATCTTTCAAGTTCTTGGAAGAGAAAAGGGAGGGAAAGTCAAAGCTTTAAAATTTAAAAGATGATTCATTATCAAGGAGTATCGAATATTGAGTAGTCAAATTAATTAAAGAGGAAAGCTCAATTTGTCTTTCCATGACCAAAGGTTTGTTTAGCCAAATGGGGTAAAAAGCTTCAAAGGAGATTCGTCAATGGAGTTTATGCAAAAAGAAGAATAAAAAGTTAGAAGATTAAATTGAGGATTTGAATGCAAGGAAAAACAACACAAGCTAAAACCTAACAACCAATAACAATAAAATAAGAACAACACACAATAGAAAAGAGAATTATTACTACCAAATTTCATTCCAAACAAAAGTTTCAAGGTTTAGATACAATCTTCCAAAGCTAAAGAAAATCTTCAACACAAGAACATCTACAAATGATGGAGATGTCACTTTCTCCCAAAACTCACGATAAGAATCTAACCCTACCTAACTAATCTACTCTAAGGATTTATAAGCTAGGGTTTAAGATGCAATGGAATAATATAGGGCTCATAAGATATTGAACAAGCTCAAAAATCAGCCCAAGAATGGATAAGGTGGTTGGGGAAAAAGTTGGGGGTTATATAGAGGGTCTCAGGGGCAAAATTATTAAAATGCCAAAAATCCCAAAATTTCCTGTGATGCAGTCGATCGGTAGAGGCCCTGTCGATCGACTGCCTGTCGATCGGTAAGATGACAGTCGATAGACTGCCTTTTTGTTCAAACAAAACCAGCCTCAGTCAAGCAGCCTATTTGGGTCATTCAGTCGATCGGCCGCTAGCAGTCGATTGGTAGGTGAGCAGCCGATTGACTGGTGTCTCCAACTCGATTTTCTCATTTTCCGCTCTAGAATGTCCGCCGGTCATCGTTTCTTGTTCTTGCTACGTTCCCTTGCATGTCTTCACTTGTCCATTCCATAGCGAGTCGAATAGAATGCCATAAGTGTGTGTGGGTCCCGCTTGGTCATTCTACGACCACAAACATAAAAGCGAGTAAAAATTTATTAAAAATATAATAGAAACCGCGCAAACGCTACAAAACCTAAAACTAACAAAATACACATAATCGACTCGTAACACCCATAAATGCAAGCGAAACACATGCAATCATGACACAAAAATGTAACAGAAATACGTACAATATGTGAAAATCATTTACAATTATGGAGAATCAAGTGCCTGATGCTATTAAGTGGCAGGAGGATTATACGACAATTCCTACTAACACAAGTCTCAGTTCTTTTGCAAGTTTCACAATAATTATAGACATTCCATTGAGCGATGCAGGAACTTAAAGGAGGAGATCGAAAAGTTGATCAAGGCTGGACATCTACAAGAAGTGGTGTATAAATATAAGGAACCTCAAGAACAATGACAGCCGCTGCCAGGGCCACCTCTAGGGGGACCCCCGCAGATTTTCACTTCGATCTCACTTGTATGGGTTATATAATAAAATATGATAGAAATAGTTCTATTTGTTTTATCCTTTAAACCCTTGACCTATTTTTAGCTTATATTGGTCGCATAGGCTAGCCATGATCATCCCACCGCTTTTTGCATATGATACATGTTAGATTTATTTAATGCTTCTTGCTTGCGCTTCATACAATGAATATTGCATTAAATAAAAACCCATATAGTAATTTATGTTGATGAGGTATTTCAAATAAAACCATGAGTTTTTAAAACTTAAAGGAATATGATTTTATTTACTTTCATATCAAATAAAAATGGACAATTTATGTTGGACATATAGTTCCATGCCTTCCATCAAAGATAGAAGACATGGCGATGCTATAGCACTTGGTGACTGGCCATGAGTCATGGGGTGATCTTGTGTTGAAAATTTATGATCTCTACCAAGCATTGAGATGATCGTGAGGTGAACTAATCTTTATGTTGGCCAAGAATTGTGGGACATCTTGATGCTCCATGTACACGAAGGTTTGATGGGTTGTGTTTGACAAGTACCATATAGGCTCATATTATTTGGGGGTATGAGAAATATTGAGGTAAAATAATATTGATGAAGTTTATCCCCCATTATCTCACTGGCCAACCTTAATCCCCTATTTCTTTTCTCTATATATGGAAAGTTGAATAATCATCTAAAATTGTGAAAGAGTTGACTACCAATATGAATTCTTCATGGGCTCATATTATTGGGGTGTGAAATATTTATATTGGACTTCAAGCCAACTGGAAAAATGGATTTTCTAATTTTTATTATGGTGTTAATAAAGTTTGAGCAAAATAGTGGGAGATATTTAATATTATATACCTTATATTAAATGAATATAAATTTCAATAACTTACTCATTTTATGCTTAGTTTATTATCCTATATAACTCTATTAAAAATGTATAAGATTCTAATTGCATCCATACTTGATCAAAATAAATTAATTGACCCAAATTTTGTTAATTGGCTGAGAAACCTTAAGATTTTCCTTAGCTCTGAGAAGAAGGCCTATGTACTTGAAAAAGTGCCTCCTTCATAGCCTCAAGATAAGACATCAGATGAGTGTTCATAATATGTTCATCATACTGATGACAATCTGCAAGCTCAGTGCTACATGCTAGCATCGATGTCAAATGAGTTGCAAAGGCAAAATAAGGTTTAGATAATACTTCTGAGATCCTCCTACCTGTAAGAGTTGTAGGAAAAGGGAAGAGACATATCAAATATCTAAGTATCTTTTAGGTGTTGCATGACTGAGGGCTCTTCAGTCCAAGACCATGGGCTTAAGGTGATAGCTCTTATTGAAAGGCTTGAGCCCCTTAGAGTTGTTATAGATAATGAACTTTATGTGGAACTTTTGCTACAGTATTTGCCTCCCTCATTTGACACATTAGTTGTAAACTTTAACATGGATACCATGGATAATAGTCTCCCTAATTTGGTGAACATGTTGAAGACGGCTAAATCTAGCATAAAAAAAAGGATAAGCGGTCATGCTTATTGGATCCATTTCCAAATCAAAGGCTGCAAAGTCTAAGAAAAGGAAGTGGAAAGGAAAGGGTTCCTATAAGACCATCAATAATACAAAGTACAATGGTAATAAAAATAATAACTCTCAAGGTAATGACGATTGCTTTCAATGCGGCAAACTGGGGCATTAAAAGAGAAATTTTAAGGAATATCTTGCAAGCTTGAAACGCTCGGTTATATATTTTGTTGAAGTTAACCTGTTTGTTAATGATGCTTCTTGAGTATTGGATATCGGTTATGGCTCACATTTTTGCAATGATTTGCAGATAATGGCAAGAAGCAGGCAGTTGGATAAAAAGGAAACAGTTCTTAGAATTAGGAATGGAGTAAGAGTTATAGCATTAACGATTGGAGCTGTTTATTTATTTTTGGAGAATGGTTTTAATTTGTATTTGAGTAATTGTATTTATGTTCGAGATATTATCAAAAACATTGTCTCTATACCTGTTTTGGATAGAGAGGGTTTTAGATTTGTTATTGAGAAGAAAGTTGTTTCATTTTCGAAGACTCTACTTTTATATATTTCGGTTATTTGATGAGTTGTTTATACACTATTTCTTCTAGTGCACCCATTCTCACAATTCAACAAAATAAATTTAAATTAGATAGTTCTTTCACACTTTAGATGTTAGATTATGTCATATTTCTGAAAAAAGGATACACAAGTAACTCAACCTTAAGGGAGAGGAAAAGTTGCCAATGTATGAATCATGTCTTAAAGGAAAAATGACTAAATCACCATTTGTTGGGCAAGTGAAACGAGCTAAATATATATTGGGTTTGATCCATAACGATATATGTGGTCCGCTAAGTGTTAGTGCAAGAGGGAACTATCACTAATTCATAACTTTACCGATGATTATTTTAGGCCTGGTTATGTGTACCTTATGAGACATAAATATAAGGCCTTGGAAAACCTTAAAGAATTCAGATTTGAAGTAGAGAAACAAAGTTGTCGTGGTAATAAGACTCTTCGATCAGATCAAGGAGGTGAATACTTATCAACCTAGTTTCTTGATTATCTAAGAGAGAATTGTATTCTCTCAAAATGGACTCCTCCTGCAGTCAACAACTAAATGGAGGTTCAGAGTGTAGAAATTGAACTTTGTTGAACATGGTTCGATTAATGATGAGTTGAACTTTCTTACCTCTTTCATTCTGGGGCTATGCTTTGGTGACGGCGGCATGCCTATTAAATAGGGTGCCAAGTAAATTCGTGCCCAATAAACCCTATGAAATATGGTATGGGAAGTCACCTCTCTATAAATACCTAAAAGCATGGGGGTGTGAAGAATACGTGAAGCAGCAAGTGAGAGATAAGTTGGATATGAGATCCATCTTATGTAAATTTGTGGGGTATCTAAGAGAGTCTATTGGATACTATTTCTACGACCCTTCGGAACAAAAGATGTTTATTTCAAGGAATGCTAATTTCCTTGAAGAAGAGTTTCTTTCTGAAAGGAGTGGCGGAGTTGTGGAACTTAATAAAGCTCAAGAAACACAAAGTATCCCACATATTGCCGCAAATAGAATACTAGCTGAGGCTGGACCATCTGTAGTACAGCCTCTTCGAAAATCCATAAGGGTTTCAAGGGCTCCTGGGAGGATGAACCTTTTGTTAGATAATAAATAAGAGGGACTCCTTTTGTATAGTGATCCAAGAAGGTATGAAGAGGCAATGTCAGACATTGATTCGAATAAATGGCAAGTAGCGATGCAGTCCGAAATGGACTACATATGCTCCAAAAAGGTATGGACCTTCTTGGACGCACCACAAGGAATTATTCTCTTTGGTTCTACAAGCTGAAGCCTGGAGTATATGGAGAGGTAACGACTTTTAAACATTTTATTGCAAAAGGTTATAACCAAAAGTAAGGCGTTGATTATGAGGAAACCTTTTCACTAATAGCAATGCTTAGATCCACTCGTATCCTGTTGTACATAACTACGCATTATGACTACGAGATATGGCAAATGGATTTGAAGACTGCCTTCCTTAATAGAAATATTAAAGAAGAGATATAAATGAATTAACCCGAGGGCTTCATATCCAGTGGTGTGAGAAACAGGTTTGCAAACTCCAGAGATCCATTTATTGTCTCAAACAGGCTTTAAGGAGTGGGAACATCTAGTGTAATGAAACAATCAAAATGTTTTATTTTTACAAGAAACCGAATGAACCATGTGTCTATAAGAAGATTAGTGGGAGGAAAGTTACTTTTATTGTATTCTATGTTGATGACATTCTACTCATTGAGAATGATATAGGAATGTTGAGTGGACAACATCTTGGTTGTCTAAACAGTTCTCCATGAAGAACTTGGGAGAAGCTTCTTTTATCCTTAGGATAAAGATCTATCGAGATAGATAATGAAAGATGATCGGAGTATCCTAGTACATGTATATAGACAAGGCGCTAAGAAGGTTTAGCATGGAGGAATCTAAGTGTTGATACTTGCCAATGAGTGGTGTTCCACTTTCTAGGGCTATGTCTCTTAAGGCACCTGAAGAAAGAGGAAAGATGGCTCGTATACCTTATTCATCCGTGATTGGGAGCACTGTGTATGCAATATTATGTACTAAACATAATATCGCACATGGTTTGAGCATCATGGCCAGATATAAGTCAAATCCACATTTAGGATATTGGAACACCGTTAAGAAGACCCTTATGTAATCGGGAAGAACTAAGGATATCATTTTGATATACGGCAATGGAGAAATGAAACTAAAGGGATACACTAACTCAAGTTCTTAGTCTGATATAGATGACTGAAAGTCAATGTCTGGATATATATTCACCTTGAATGGAGGAGCAGTCAGTTGGAAGAGTTCCAAGCAAGAGATGACTACAAACTCTCTTACAGAGGTTGAATATATTGCTACATCGGATGCAGCGACAGAGGTTGTCTAGATGCAAAATTTTATCTAAGGGTTGGATGTAGTTCCGTTCGTTGTTGATCCAATAATAGTTTATTGCGAAAATAATGGGGCAATAACACAATTAAAATATCCAAGATCTCATCCAAAATCAAAACACATCTTAAGGCGATACCACCTGATTAGAGAGATCATTCGTAGAGGCGATGTCGTTGTGGATCGAGTCGCTTCGGTAGAAAATGTAGCAGACCCGATAACTAAGTCCTTGTCATAGAAGTATTCGATGGACATCTCGAGAAGATGGACCTAAAATACATGGGCAAGTGGGAGATTGCTAGAGTAGAGCACCCACATTCCAATTAGATTGTGTTTTATTTCACTTATATAATGATTTATTGGGAATTATATTAATAAAGGCAATTTTTCTTTGTGTTTGTCTTATAGTTTCACTTTTATTATAATTGAACGTATGATAAAGTTCTTAGATTAATTTAAGTTTTGAGACATGATTGCGAATATAATGTTAATCGTGGAACATGTCTCTAAGGCTTTGGTTTTAAACATGTTCCATGTCAATAGGATTTCTGATATAGGACATTGAATAGCCCGATGAGAGTTGTGCATATGATGCATGATCATAAGACAAGGATGTGGCATTGCATTAACATCAGCGTTGTGAACATGACCTGAATAAAATCCTTAGTTGGAAGATTTGTGTATCTAATAAGAATTTTATATTGCAATAGTACGTGATTAGTCCTTGAACTTGAGGGACGATGGTAGCCTTGTACATATCATGCAATACTCATATTTATATTGTGATTGCTTGACTATCGTAAAGGGGTATTTTGAGTATTGTATCAATGTGCATGGAGGTTTGGTTGTAGCCAACATTGAATTCGACACTTGTCTCCGGATAAGGGAGTTTCCCATGAATTTTAATAGTTTGTGATTCAAATATCTTGACCAAGACACGATGACTATTGATTCATAAATGAATTATTTCAATTTGAAATTAAATCACAGTCATTAAACCAATTGGGTTCGACTTATAAATTCATGCTCAATATTTAATCGAAAAAACTAGTTGTCGAAAGGATCATACATGTATGAACTTGCAATTGAAATATGTTTGCTCGTTATTTCACCTAACACTAGGTAATCATGCTACTTGCTAGGTGTTATCATGATTTGTGGGTTTCGTGGAATCAAGGAGATAATTTCAAGAGAATTAATTAATTAGATTAATTAAAATAATAAACTACTATTTACAAACTTACAAAAGTTGTAAGCCTACTGCTAGTGTTAGTCGTCAACGTAAAAGGATCACACATATTTTTGGTTGTCGACATTTCAATTGATAATTCCAATGGTTGGAATAATTAATTTAATTTAGATTAATTACATGGGACTTTAAATTTAACTCAATTATTGGATTAAATATTTAATAGTATAATATTATTATTTAATTAAATCTAATTTCATTAGATATTGCAGTTAAAAAAATATAATAAATTAGGCAATTAGATTGACTAATTTAAATTTATGAAATTAATTAATTAATTAAATCAATTAATTATTTGGATTTCAAATCCAAGATCATGTAATTTTCTATTAAATCTAATGGTAGAAGTCCATTAAAATAATTGAAAATATTATATATGTAAAGTTTTTCTTTTAGAATTCCAGCGTTGGTAGCCATTGAAGACTGAAAATGTTTTGAGTGTGTCTTGTTCTTTTAACGTCAGTTTAAGAAAAAAAGCAGATAATTTCTTAAAATTAATAAATATCTCTTCGTAATATTAATCTTCACTTTTGTAAATAATAATTAATTTATAATTACTCCATTTACAATAATTAATGTTCATCGATTGTTGATTGTTGAAATAATTATTATGTTTTCAATTAATTTTGAAAATAGAATATAGTAAAACATATATAAATTAATAAATTCTCAAAAATAATAAAATCTTCCGTTCTCGACGTTGACCTTTCTAAAATATCATCAAATTCGACAGATAATAATTTTTCCAAAAATTATTTTATAAATATAGATCCCATTAAAACTCAAAACTAATATTCATAAATATTACAATTATAAATATTATGGTAATTTGCTAAAATATGAATCTATTGAGAGTGTTTGATATTGTACCTTTACTAACTTTAAAACGATATTTTTTATCAATCCGCTCTTGTAAATCTTTTTGAGTGCATGTATGATGGTCTCTCTTATACTCACATAATGATTTACGCATTTGATCATTCATGGATGATTTTGCGATGCCTTTTAGATGAGAAGACATGGTTGGGTGTTATGAATTATTTTATTTCCATGTTGAGATCTATATAGTATATGTTTCATTCATCATGTATAAGAATATATTTAGATGACTATAATAGTTATTTAAGTGCAACAAATTAATAATATAAAGATGTCTATTTAAGTTATTCTAATATTGATACGTGCGTCCATGAATATAACAGTTAATAGTATACAATGAATTGGTATTATAAATGAATATATTTAATTAGTTACAAAGAATTGGTTGGTGCATGATTATAATCAATGAAGTATATATGAATTCATTTATTTTCAATACATATGTACTAAATTTGCTGAACTTAAAAAATCTCTCTTTTAATTAATAGAATATTAATTTATCGATATATTAATATCCATCTAAATTAATAAAATATCAGAATTTCGAAATTTATTAATTTATAAAGGTTTTACTGTAATTTTCTTAGCGATTTTTTTTTTGTTTGTTTGTCGTCGCAACTAAAATGTGGACTAGATTAGAAGTGAGACATTTGGATTCTTATGGTTAAAATTTTGGTGTTAATTACATAATCGATAATTGATTCTCTTTTAATCATTGTTTAAAGGAAATTTTGAATTTACGAAGTATTAATTTAATTTTCTCTACAAATCGAATTTATATTTTATGAATAAACAAAATACGTTGTATTCATTACAAGAACCAACGAGATTGTTATTGATAAATACTTGGTTTAATTAGTTCTAAATTTTAAAATTTCCGCGCGTAACCAGCCCAACAAAAAGTACTTATTTTACAGGCAGCAGTAGGTTGATAATAAGTTGGACAGAAGAAAACATTTCACAAGTTATTAACTATATGATGGATAATATAATAATAATGACATATATAGTTTCATTGAATCATGTTATACGTGCACCAAGAAAGTGCACTGGAGTATACGGAATCATCAATGTCCCGTGTGGCACATGCAAAAGCTGCGCTAACCATGTGCTGGACTCATTATTAATACCATCAATTATCAATTATATATATAAGAGCAGATTGCAATGTGAGAGAAGCTGTCATATTGCATTGACCCTTGTTTTGTTGCTCCGGAATGATAAGGACAACACACATGCTCCGACATGTGATAATTGAATATTATTGTCATATCCACGGGATATAATCAAATCAAGTCGGGTAAAATTCGGAAGAGTCGAGCTTTAAATTGGGGCAATACTCTTGTCAGGTCGGACTAACGGATCATCTATTAAACCAAAATTTTATACTGTTACATTATAATACAAAAGCCAATACATTATAATAAAAAATTAATACATCATAATACTAATACAAAAACCAATACATTACAACACGGCTCAAATATTTATGAAAAACTAATACTTTTGAGTACAAAAACCAATACAACATAGTTCAAAAATCAATACATTAGAGTATTGGGTCAGATGGCCCAACGGGTCATGACCCGTCAATCTGGCCTAACGCAAGTGTTTGCCTTAAACTAGAGTTTTGAGTAATCAAATCATATATATATATATATATTACTCCTTCCGATTTTAAATAAATGACATTTTGTCTCTTTAATCTTTTTTTTCATTAAATGTCTTTTAAGGTATTTATCACCCTTTCTGTCTATTTTATCTTTATCATAATTTTAATAAATTTTTTATTTCTTTAACTTACCAATAATATTTGTAAAAGATAAGTACTAAAAACCCGTAAGAATGAGAGAGAGAGAGATATACATGAGTTATTTTTTTTATAAAAAAGATAATTACACATATTTAAGAGATTGATTATTTGGGTAACTTAGTCATATTACATACTTCATAATTCCCCCATCTCAAGTCAAAGCGTCATTTATTAAAGAAAGGAGTGAGTATATAAACTTCTTTGTCGGTTTAAAGTTGAATTGATTGACACGTGTGTTGCTCTTCTTATTCTCTTTTTATTGTAATCATTGACACGTGTCGTGTTTTTCTCATTCTATTTTTGATGTAACAATTTTTGGTGCATCCCGAACTTCTAAGGTTTTTTGGTTTGAGCTTTATGAAAATTTGTGAGCCAAGCTTTTGAGTCATTGTGTGACTGATCAAATTATATGTGCCGCTCTTCACCTAGATTTATAGCTTACATCGCATCTGATGTGTCAAATAAAAAATTGATATTTTTGAAATTTCAACTTATTATTTTTTTAGTTTTGTGTGTACACATATCACCACTGGGCCAACTCTAATGATTGGTATAATTTTATTACAAACAATCTTTATTCAAAATAATTATCCGTTTTATTATATAATATTATTATTTATTAAAATTTAATAAAGTGTGATGAACATCTATAAAACTATTTCATAAATCTGAAAAAAGAATAGAAATTAAATATTGTAAAAAAATAAAGCTACCAAACAATAAAATGTATTAAAGAAATGAGGTGTCAGAAAATGAAATTAATTAAGAACTTTTGTAAACAAAATATAAGATGTTATAATATAATACTAAATAAATCTCAAATTGAAATAAAAAACAAATATATATAATAAATTATTTTTTATATTCATGATAATTGTTAAATCAATTTAAAGATTAAAAATTTAAAAATTCTGGGCGAAAAAATAAGGCGAAAATAAATTACAGCATCCCTTCTTTTAACACACGAGAAGGGCAAGAGTCTGGGGTCAATTTGTAGTTTTTCTGAAAAGCTGGGTATAAGAGGGAAAATCAGCCCATCTTTGCCCTCCTGTTTCTTATCCCTTCTCCAGAAATGGAAAATGGCTGGCCCCTCTCCGCGACTTGCGTCTCCGGCGACTGAACCATGGCGGCATCAACAAACGGCGGTCGTGGAACTTTGCGGCTACCGGCGAGGGCAGGCGACGCCCTATCCACCTTCTTCGACGGGCATGACGGATTTCCCCGATTTTTAGGAATCAGGCGGCTAAATCCCCTCCACCTTCTTCGACGGGCACGGCGGATCTCCCCAGTTTTCAGGTGTCAGGCGGCCAAATCTCTTCCATCTTCTCCGAAAACAATGCCAGCCCGGGGTTCGGCGGCTCCTCCGGCGATTATGCAGACGGCGGTGAAGGCTCAGCGACAGCGGCAAAATCGGGCGCGGCTCGGCTGCGTGGGGTCGCTGGGCGGCAGTTGGAAATGGTTGTGGTTTGGCTGTGGCTGCGGCTGAGTTGGACGGCGGCTGTGTGCAAGCACCATGATATATAATAAGAAATCAGGACATGTAGTAAGAAATTCAGACATACAGTTAGAAAATATGGCCAGAAAAAAAAAATCAAACGCCGAAAATAAAATTCGGCAGTCGAAAATTTTTCGGTGGCCGAAAAATATTTTCAGATGGTCGTAGAAAAAAATCGGTGACAGAAAAAAATTCCACCGGCCGGAAATTTTTTCGGCAGGCGTGGCAGACAAATATTATTATTATTATTATTATTATTATTATTATTATTATTATTATTATTATTATTATTATTATTATTATTATTAGTTCTTTTAATAGTAAGGGTATTGTGGTATATTCATATCACAATTTTGGATTATTTGGAAAAAAAGAAGGCACTATTTAACTTAAAATTGGATGCAGGACTAATTGATAAATGGACCTCCACTTGGGGTATTATTTGACAAATTCCCCTTAGAATTACTGTAGTTACATATAAAAAAAGAATATTAATTCAATTTAAAATTAAAAATAAAAAAATAATTATAATTATTAATGTATTACACTCAATTTTGGAAAGATAATTTTTATAATTTCAATTTTAGTCTCAATATTAATTTTTTTTATTTATATATTGATATTGGACTATTTGGCAAAAAAGAAGGCACTATTTAACTTAAAATTGGATGCAGGACTAATTGACAAATAAACCTCCACTTGGGGTATTATTTGACAATCTCCCCTTAGAATTACTGTAGTTACATATAAATAAAGAATATTAATTCAATTTAAAATTAAAATTAAAAGGATAAATATAATTATTAATATATTACACTCAATTTTGGAAAGATAATTTTTATAATTTCAATTTTAGTCTCAATATAAATTTGTTTTTATTTATATATTTCTACATTTAGTTTTAATCTAAAAAAAGGGAAGACAAACATCAAAATTCAATGCATAAACAAAAGGGCCATGAAAATAATTTAATTTTATTTATATATTTCTAAATTTAATTTTATTTTATATATTTTGATTAGTTCTTTCATTATCAAACTTGTAAATAATACATTTACAGTTTCATTATGATTTACAAAATGAACAATAATAATAAAATATATTTTAATGTTGAATTACGAAATTAATTGAGAACTTTTGAAACCAAAACTCAATTAAAGAAATACCATGTGGGAGATTTTATTATGGCTATTATTCTTATAACCAAACTGGTAATTGACTTGGAAAGCCCCCCTCGGAAAGAACCGAATTTGAATAAGAATCTATATTCGATTGAGATTATTTATGAATATGAATAGGCATGTGTTTGATTCTAATAATACACACACACACACACAACACAAGTTTGAGATCCGCGTGGTATGCGGGTTTTTAGAAATGAATCATCAACTTGATAAATATTTATTTATTGATATAAACAATATTATTCTCCTCGCACAAAATAATTTTCAATCATTTTTGAACTTTAACTCTCGATTTTGACATAGAGCTTATCCGTAAGTTACATGGAAATTATTAAATGATAGTTTCAAAATAAAAATATATAGAAGAATGTGTAACTCAAAAGGAATGTGAGTCTCGTATTCTCAACTTGTGTCGTAACATACTAGTACCAATATAAATATTTCAAATGAAAATACTAATGATTAGTGATACTAAATTATAATATTAATATCCTACCAATATTTCACACTTTCATTATGATTATAAAATAATGTACATGTTGTCTACTATTGAACATGAAATGTTGTATGATACACAACATGGGGTACCTTACCAAATGAAATTTATTTACATGTTATATTTCCTTTGATAGTAATTTTTAAGTAAATAGTAAAAAATGAGTTCATGGTAAGCTGTATATGGTTAAAAGAAAGATAAAATTTATTTATGGATATAAATTTTATTGTTTATAATATTTAATGTGTGGTGGAATGGTTGTGGGATAAGTATTCAAAGTTAAAGATTGTGGGTTCCAATCCCATGTCTTTCAAAAAACATTTGCTTTTTCTTATATATACAAGTACCACGACACATCACTATGATATGTCAATTTTGAACCTAGGTAGGGATCTACAAATAGTTTAGAACGAGACCGATGTCAACTTTGAACCTAGGTGAAGAACGACAAATAGGCTAGGACGAGATGGTGTATGGTGCACACGGGTGCACCTAATATGATTCACCAAGTTCTTTGGGTGATGGTATATGTATATTTTTTACAATGATGTATACGAGATGGATGTCATTGAACCTATGTGAGGAGAGACAAATAGGTTAGGACGAGATGGTTCAACTGGTTCTTTATGTGATGATATTTATATGTTTTGTACAATGATGTGTACGAGATTGATGGAAACTTGGAACCTAGGTGAGGAGCAGCAAATAGGCTAGAACAATATGGTATATGGTGCACCTAGCATGGTCCACCCAGTTCTTTGTGTGATGATATATGCATATTTTGTACGATGATGTGTATGTTATGTGTGATGATATATAAATATTAGAATGTTTTATCATATATGATCGCGCAAAATATCCATATACCATCACATAAGACATACATATATCATTACACATAAGGGAATAGATGCACCATGGTTTTACATGCATAGAACATTTATATACAATTCGTATAAGGTTGATATAGATAGATAGATAGATAGATAAGTAGATAGATAGATATAAACGATATGGTTCTTATTTTACAAAATAGTTTTCAGCCATTTTGACTCTAACTTTTAATATTACATAAAGCTAAAACGACAATTTTAAAACTTAGTGATAGTTACAATATATATATTCAAAAGGAATATGAATATCGTATTCTAAACTTGTGTCGTAACATACGGCTGCCTCGTACTAATACGAATATTTCAAAAATAAAAATACTAATCATTTGTGATATTAAATCATAATATAATTATAATATTTAATATAATACTAATAGTGTTTTGAACTAATATCATTATCATGTAACATGAGACATTGTGTCATGCACAATGTGACGTATTACTTGCAAAATGAAAATTATCTACAAGTTTTGATTTTTTATTTGTTAGTAATTCTAAGTAAATATTGAGATTATATTGTAATTTTTAAAATTATATATTTACATAAATTATTTATATTAATTGAAACCTAAAATGTACTTTATTGAATTTCTCACAAATATTCTACTATAAAATATATAAAAAGATTCTCAAAAGTTAAAATTAGTTAAAATAAATAACAACAAATATATATACTAAATCTAATTAAATAATAAAGAAATTAAATAAAATTGAAAATAAAAATAAAAACTACAAAATACTATTGAAAATATATAAATTCATATGATTAAAATATAAATAGTTATAATTAAATTGAAAAAAATTATTTAATTAATTTGAATATTAGAAAAATCATCAATAATACAAAACATTTAAAAAAAATCTAAAAACATTATGAAATTAGTGGAAATTATATTAAAACATTTAAAGTGTAACGTCCCAAAGAAAATACAAGCTTAATAATAATATAAATAAATAAACAAACTCTCACCTTGTGTTCGTTAAAACTTATTGTATTGGTAAACTCAATACAACTAAAATTTACACAAACAAAAACCAAACTGATAAGAGGTAACCCTAGCCAACAAGCCACTCTACACCGGAAGGATCAAGATTAGGGTCCCTCTCATAATGTCAATATCTGAAGAGTTTAGTTTTAAAATACAAGAGAGCGTGAGCTAAAAGAGCTCGTGAGGGCAAGCAAATGAAAATGCAAAATTTCTTTAAAATATAAAATTGACAAGAGTTTAGAAAATAATTTTCATAAAATAGTCAAATCACTTGGTGTGCAAAACTATTTTAATATGTTTAACAAAACTCAAGTCAACAACTTCAAAATTAAAATATTTTAAAATAAATAAATAATATATTTTCTCAAAAACTAACCAATTATCACATTTAGAACAAACAAATAATACTAACTTGTTTTTGAGAAATCAACTAAAACACAGTTGAATAGAAAGGGAGATTTGTCTCACTCTAGAACAGTCAGTCCAATTAGACTGACCAGTTTTGACAAGTCAGTGATATTCTCACTCAAAGACACCCAAAATGCTCCATCATCTCCTTTGGGTTCCGATTGCTCTCATCTAAAATCGGTGGACCAATGCGTGAAGGAGTTGTACGGTATCGTGCCATTAGAAAAGGGGAACATCGAGGATAATGATTTTGATCTAAACGCGGAGAGGGTGGCCGATCTATTTCAAATCGAAGATGAAGCGGGAGGATATCGTAAGTCAGAGTTGGTCAAGTTAGAGGAGATTCACGACAACTCATGTGGGATGGACCGGACGAGCAAGCAAATGATGAGGGAGAATGCACGAGCCAGGCACGAGGAAGCTAGGACGTTCCAGAACACTCTAGCGAGATTGGACACTAACATTGCCGAGACGAGTCAAAATATCATCCGGTTGAACATCAGAGTCGAGGCTACTAACGACTACCTCGTCTCCATTGACGGGCATCTCATGCGGCTCGAGCAGCGCTATCCGCCTCCCCCTCGGACCACATGGACATGTAGGCGGGCTCGTGCGCTAGCTGTATCATTTTCTATCCGAACTCTTATTTTTATTTGTAGTGATTTGTGTTATTTTAATTGTTCTATTATGTGTGGTGTGTGTGAGTGTCTGTATTAACTATTTGACTAAACTACTCGCATGTTATTTGATTTGACTTATTTTTCAATCCCGGTATCTTGATTCGTACGATGGCAATGCGGACATTGCTTAATTTTTTGTGTTTTTGTGTGTGTGTGTGTGTGTGGGGGGGGGGGGGGTGTAGGCCGGTTGGATTGGTGCAGGTAACCGACCGGACCCATCTTTGCAGCACCATCCGACCAGATTGGTATAGGTAACCGGTCAGATTCCTTCTTAGCAGCACCATCCGACCAGATGGATGCTACATCCGATCGGATTGTGTGAAAATCACTAGTCATATTTTATTCATGCACATTTCGAGTCGTTTCGGTAAAATAGTTATGTTTGAGTTTTTGTTTTATGTCGACGTACATTGAAATCATTCTCATGCTTATTTGTGTTTTTACTGACTTACCTGTTAGAATCATGTATTGTATGATCCGTCGTTAGATTCTTATGAGCTTGTTTAAGGGAAAAATTTTTCAAAACCTACTTATATATATATATATATATGTATATATATATATGTATACAGTAATAACAACACTTATTCATTAGCAATTTTTTGAAGCTTTTAAAAAACTCGATCACCTTGTTTTCAAAAGTTTGAATAAAACCCTAGTAAGGAGCCTTGTGTGTTTATCAACTTTTTATGCTTTGATTCGATAAATGTTTTGAGAAGTCTGTAAATTCGCATGTGTACATTTGGTTTTGAATATGACGATAGGCACATATAAAACCCGTTTCCGGCTTTATTCAGAAATAAAAACCACTATAATTCCTAATGAGCCTCCTTGAGCCTTATATACCATTTTTTCTTAGCCACGAGCATATTTATTGGTCTTATTTAATTTAAGTTGTGAGATGAGAGTCTATTTGGGATGAATAAGTATGACGATTGCAGGTTGGAAGTTTGTGGATTCAAAGAAAAACTTAATTAAGGATGCTTAAAGTCATAAGAGCATCTAAATGTTAAGAATAAAGCCTATTTATGAAGGCAAGTGAGTATTATTAATTCGAGTTTTGGGGTGAGAATGACCTTATTTATAAAAAGTTTGAAAATAGCAATATACGGGTATTTTGGGAGGAATGAGGAGCAAAACTCTGCTCTATGCTTTAAATGTTTGATTGAGTGAGTTATTGAATGCGTATGCTCGCAAGTTAGCCAAACATCTTTATATATATAACATACACTACAAAAGAGCCTACATTACAACCCTAAAAGTCCTCATCTGATTCTTGACTAAATGTTCACACATTTGCGATTTACGAGTTTTTGATTTTCATGAGTCGTTGAATGAATTTTTGTTGATCCAACGTATACACTTATCTTTTTAAAAACACGAGCGAATGAGTACAACATCATATATTTCCATTTTGAGAGGATGTATTCTAATTATTTTAAGATGAAAATGTAACACGTGTTTAACTTAAGAGTTTTGACAAAAGTGTTTATATTTTTAAAACTATATTTTATGCATAACATGACTCTTTGATCCAACTACTTTCATACTTACTTGATTTTGATTCTTTCGTTCGTTCGAGGATGAACAAACCAATAAAGCGGGGGGTGGTTGATTTGTACATATTTGTTATGTATTTGAAAATGTTTCGAGTCATGTTTGAGTTATTTTGTTGTCTTTTATGGGTTAAGATTAAGCTACTTTGTATAGTTTTGCATTCTACAGCTTTTTACTTAACTTTCCAATTTCTCGATCATTAATTGGTCCTTTTGAGATAATTTCTGTATTTTCTCATGCAGTTAGGGCACTTGACGAGTCTATGATTTCAAGAGGATTAAGCTCGTAAGCCGTTACGAGAATCGAGAGACAAGGATGAGAAAGTCAGCGCCGAGAAGTAGACACGAGGACACTCATCCGGCCGGATAGATCTGACATCCAACCGGATTGACCTATGAAATCACACCCGTCGGATGGATCTTACAACTGGCCAGATTAAACCCACTGGACTCAAATCCGGTCGGATGGATCTGACATCCGACCGGATTGGCTTACAAAGAACCCCATCTGGTCGAACTCTTCAGACCATCGGGCCGGATGAAAGCGTTACAAACTCAGATTTTCAAAAGATTTTCAGTTATGCAGGCAATGAAGAGGGTTTTCAAGCTACAAAAGAACATAAGATCTATCATCTTATTATCATCTACCATTCGGAACAATTCTAGAGGCACTAGGGCCCTCACGACAATTCGATTCGATACGAGTTCAATTTGTTCTTGTTCGTATAGCATTCTCATATTAATAATCGCAGTAATCCGAAGTTCGTGACAAGCTTACGGGTTCATTGCATAAAGTATCTATTCTCCAGAATCTCTGGACATAGTATAACTTTCATCATTCAAGTTGATCGTACTTTCATTCGGGATTAGTATTTTCTAAAAATCTTCTATATTTTATAGTTGTGAATCTTTCGTTTGGTATTTCTTGTTTGGGAATTTAGTATTGGAATATCGTGTTCTTTTCAAATCCTTTGTGAAAGACTTGGTTTATATGTTAAGCTTAATGTTGGACAAGTTAGTTAATTAAGTCATTGGTTTCATTTGGCTGTTGGGTTGGTAATTGATCTTATTAAAATCATAGTCCGCTAATACTTTTCATATGTTCGATATTCTTGAATGATAATTGGTAGTTTAATCTTCTTGTTAAGTTTCAAATAGCTTATAAATTAGTTTATAAATTCGTTGTTAAGTTCTTGCATAGAGAATGACACTCTCATTGCAAGATTAGTTATAAATTCTAGTTTGTTAAAACAATCAAATCAAAAACTCCCTTTGATCGTGTGTTTAGAATTAGAACTTATGATTTTCTTTATAATAAACATCGTCAACTTCGTATTTCCACTCCTAGAGAGAATCGACTCGGTTTAACTTGCCAGTCTACAGTGATCCCGTTCTCTTGCGGGCGAAGTTGTTTTCAAAACGTAGGCACGCATTGTTTAACGTAATTTTAATTTTGAAAGAGGAAACAAAAAGTTTGACTTAGTGCCTGAAAAATAGTTATAGTGACAGACAGTTGATAGTAACGATTGATAACAAATAGTCGATAACAACAGTCAAATTCAGATGATATTAATAGCCTTTGATATAATATCATATAATTGGACTTATGATTAAGTACAAGCACAAGATGCACACTTGCATATTTTCCCTCAAAAGATTATTTTTCAAAAGGCTTATATAAGCAGAAAAATATGTTCAAGAAACAAGTGATTCATGATTTGGAAATCTCAAACTTTCTAGTTTAAAATATTTTACTAACATATAAGAACAAACAACGCATTATGATTTGAAAACATTCAGAATCACCAGTTAAGAAAGCTTTACTCACAGATAAGCACAAACAACGCATTATGATTTGATAATATTCAAACTACCCAGTTAAGAAAGTTTTACTCACCTTCTTTGAAATTCTTTTGAAAATCAAGCATATGCTACAACGGCTTTACGAGGTTTTCGATCAGTACATGAAAGGCCTCGTCACTTCCAAATAAAATCCCATGTACAGTCCTAAAATATAATATATTTATAAAAATTATAAATATAACATATAATAAAGTAATATCTAAGGTCTTAACACACTTGGAAGTGAGACTAATATAATTGGACGTGTAATAGTACAATAAAGACGCTTGGCTTTGATTCTTGAACTTCGAATTTCAAAGGGAAACTTGTAACTTTGGATATGCCTTGAGTAGAAGAATATTATAATGAAGCTTTGCTTTGAATTTGAAATCATTCGGAAGTCTTTTGACCCACTTCGGCTCAAAAATAAGAAAGTTGTACATTTTGAAAAATTGATAAAGTACTTGGGGGTCAAATTTAGATTTTTGGAAATTTAAAAAGTTTGTGGGGTCAATCTGAAGTTTTGAAGACTCTGATTGGGGTCAATTCGAAATAAATCAAAACTGGATTTAGGAGGACTAAATTTAAACTTTGAGGGGTCAAATTGAAGTTTTCTAAAACTATAACTAAGTCCAAAACTTCATCTAATTTTCAAAAGTCAACCCATAAATTATTAACCCATTTCATTTGAACTCCTAAACCTACTAAAACATCCTTCCATGCATGCTTCTTCCCTTCGTCGGCCCAGCCCCTCTCCGGCGACCACCTGACACCAGCCACTATCTTGAAAACACACAAAACAGGTTGACACACACATGAACACATCACGAGCATACACGACACACTCACGCACGTACCAACACACACGTAGTCACAAATCTCACTGAAATCAGAAATCAAGTTAAGAATCATGTTTCTCGTGAAGAGTGCTTTCAATTAATATAAAATTAATTAAATTTCAATAGTCCGAAGGGTCCGAATGGGCAGCCGCCGAAGAGCGGCATTCATGGCCCCGTCACGACTTCTCTGGCATCGGTTCGTAAAATTAACTAAGTAATTATATACTAATCGTCAATAAAATAATTATATATATATTTTATATAAAACTTGGACCTGCGGTTACCTGGAAATCAGCCGTCAAAGATCGACCACGACGTCGCACGGGCCACTGGAAAAATTTGCCGCAAATAGAAAATTCGTCGGCATTTTACCGATGATTCTGAGCTCCGATCGTCAATCCGGAGGTGGCATTGGAAATCTTACTAAATTGTATGTGTACGGTACAAATCTGGTTATGATCTAATGGATGGATTTTTATCACGAGTTCGATGAAATTTTGCTACCAAAGGTGGTGGTATTGGAGGAAAATGAGAGGAAACACTCTCTATATGTGTTTGAGTTCTAATCGATCAAATTGTAGCATAAATAAGGGAAAAGAGGTGGTGAGAATATTTGGCTTGGGCTCAGTATTTGGTCCTATTAAAAGGTATAAGTTTGAAGGATTTTTGGGCTCGATTTAACACAATGAGTTAAAATAAAAATATTCTATGTGTATATATTTTCGTTAAAAAATAAAATAAATAGAAATAAAAATTTCATAAATACCCAATATACATTCCAACAAATTATTATTGTAATAAAAAACTTCGATTAAAATGAAATAAATTAGCGATATAAAGAATTATCAAATTTATTTAAATAAATTATAAAGGTAAACAGACTGGGCTTCACATTCTCCCCTCGTTTAAAGAGTTTGGCCCCTAAACTCCCATATTAGGTATTCAAGGCAATTCCAGTACTTCAACACAGAACTTAAATCTAATAGCCACTCTCACAAGATACTAGGTAGCAATGATTGAATGTGTACAATTGAATGTTATTTCAATCAAAGATGAGGTTGAAAAGATTGCGTGACTTCATTGAGAATAAATATAGTTCACATATGAGAAGAAAATAAATTGTAACAATCTAAATAATGTGTAAGCATAAATATTGTACGTATAATGTATAAGGAATAAGTACTTGGTCATTGAAGCCATAGCCTTAAATAAAACTTTAGAATCTGGAACTATCAAATGGCAAGAGTATGACAAAAAAGTCATGTCAGTATAAAAAAAGAAATTCAATGACACCAACCTTTCAAAGGTAACCGATTGAGACAAATTTTCAATGGAAGCTAAATGAAGTAAATAATTCGAACGTTCAATTATGAATGAAATCAAGGTGAAAGTAAGATGAGGAACTCGATAGCTGATCCAATAAAAGAGACAAAATAGTAAGTAACTCAAGGTAAAAGAAATTGCAAACTTGGATCTCGGTTCGGAGATGGAATTGACAATGAAATGATAATAAAACAAATAATGTGAAGTGAAAGGAGTATATATGTGAAATATATAAGAAATACTCACATAGAAAATATAAATATTAATAATTTTAGAACGTTATACAAATTTAAATATCTCAGGAAAGCTTATTCGGTTTGACCACTGGTCCGAACGCAAATTTCTCAGAGAGAGAAAATGATTGAAAGAGAAATGATATAAGCTTTAATATAAGGTGTATAGTTTTCGGAACATACAAATAGAAAGGTCACAAATAATGAGATAACAAATAAGTTTTCAAATGGTAGAAAAATCAGAAGCTTTCAAAATGGGATACCAAATTAAAGCGAATAACGGCAAAAATGCAACACCACTGGTGTAGCAAACAAAAGAACTGAGTACTAAACGGTAGAAAGGTCAACTCCCTAGAATAATCAAAGATAAATTCTTAGTATAAAAGGAGAATAAAATATAAGGGTGATTGAACAGCGATGTGAGGTAAAAAGGTAAAACTAATTCCACTGAGACAGAAGATAAAATAGAAAACAAAATTAGGCAAAACTTATGAGTATTTCAAAAGTATACGTTAAAGAGCTCCAAAATCAGGAAGAACTTATCAAGTAGAGTAAAAGAACTACTGATGCTAGAATATTAGAGGATGACTACCAAAATGAGAATAAATAGGTGAGAAATAACATTTAGAACAATCAAGATTGAAAGAGAATTCAAAACTATGAGACCCACATTGACATTGAGTGCAAAACTGTGAATCACTAAGAACGAGAGATAAAGCGCAAGGTAGAACTTGTTCTAAACAAGTGCAAATTTGAAAATATAATTTTGAATGAAGACATCAAAAGAATTCAACAAGCGTGACGCTCAAAGAGAAAACATTGGCAACAAATGACCCAATAATTTTTAGATCATAGCTTGAAGACCAAAAAATAATAGTGAGGTTCATGATCCCAAAAGTTTCATGAGAAAAGCAATTTGTGACTTATAGAATATTTAAACATCCTAAGTCAGAATGCGATAATGAAAGGCAGTCAGACAAGGCAATTTCTATAAGTGAATAATTGTGAAAAAAATACTCAAGAATGTAAAGAAATGAAATTAAGATGTCCACCTTGAATATGGATTAGTCATAGAAGGCAAAAAGAAGCAAAGCAAAGACTCCAATGAATAAGACAAAAAAGATATGAAATTTGTTAGATTCTAGGTACAAAAGAGAGACGAAAATATGTATAAAGACATTTCAAACTCAACATGAATCTCTATTTAAGAAATTCAAGAGGAGGTATTAAAGATAACCTAAGTTCAGAAGATAGTGTCATAGAAGATGAGAATCTTTAGAAAATAAAGTTGATATTTAGCGTAATCATAAAATAAAATCGACAATAGAATCTCTGGGTTTACAATGAGGTATTTAACCAGCAAAAAGATTCATAATGTGGTTGATAAAGAAGTTTTAGCAAGAGAGGTCAAACTCTCACCAGTGTACAAAAAGTATCACTATTGGACATTGAATAGGAGGTATGAATCCAACTCTCACTAGGAGAAATCAGTTAAGGGTCATCCATAACAAAATGAAATCATTTTTAAGGAAAGTTATAAAATTGCGATTCCTCACAGGATAAGTATTCTAATATTTAGAAGAATACAATAACAACTTGGACAATTTTCAGGTTTAGAATTCGCATGAAAAATAGTTAAAATGGTGATAATTCACCATAAGAAACAAAAGAATTTTACAAGAAAATACTCCGAATTTAAGTACAAGATCCTCTATGAATGAGTAAGTTATTCATGAGGTTAAGATGCTAGGTGCCGATTGAGAAGAACAAAGAGATAACTAATTTAAGTTATTCATGCTTTCGATATTTGTCAATTTTTCATTATTCAAGTTTTTATGTTCATGCAAGCATGGTTGTACCTTGAGCTTTCATGCTTGTACTTGGTGAAACATTGCTTGTTCTTTCTTATTTTCATTATTGCTTTGTATTTTCATTTCGAGGCATACGACGAGGCATCCGACCAACTTGCAATTTCATTTCCTAGTGTATTTTAGTTATTTAATTGCTTTATTTTCATTTTTCTTTTATTTCTTAAAGATACAAACACTTTGATTCGTGAATTGAATCGATCTCTGATAATACCAAGACAAATGAACCTTCATTTTCAAAACCACTAAAACTACTCTTTCAGCAACTCCTTTGCTCTCAAGCTCTGATACCACTCTTGTAACGTCCCAAAGATTATACTAGCTTAATAATAATAAAAATGAATAAATAAATAAACAATCTTTCACCTTCTGTTCATTAAAACATGTGGTAATGGTAAACTCAGTACAACTAAAATTTACACAAACAAAAACCAAAATGATTAGAGGTAACCCTAGACAACGATCTACTCTTCACCGGAAGGATCAAGATCAGGGTCCCTCTCAAAACTTCAATATCAGGAGAGTTTGGTTTTAAAACAAAAGAGAGCGTGAGCTAAAAGAGCTTAGTGAGGGCAAGCAAATGAAAATGCAAAATTTCTTTTAAAATATAAAATTAACAAGAGTTTAGAAAATAATTTTAATAAAATAGTCAAAGCACTTGGTGTGCAAAACTATTTTCATACATTTAACAAAACTCTAGTCAGCATCTTCAAAATTCAAATATTTTAAAATTAAATAAACAATAGATTTTATCAAAAACATACCAATTATCAAATTTAGAACAAACAAATAATACTAACTTGTTTTTAAGAAATCAATTGAAATAGTTAACAGTTGAACAGACAGGGAAGTTCGTCTCGTTCTAAAACAGTCAGTCCAATTAGTGAGCGTTCGGGCACGGAACTCTAAAGGTTGCTCCCGCGCGTAGCATTTAGCTCCAGAAGGGCTCTAGAGGTGGCTCCCACGCGTAGCACTTAGTTTCTGAGCCAGATTAACTCACATAAACGTAGAATCGATTTCGATCAAACATCGACCCACACGTTTCCACTCACCATGAAAGGTGACACTCCAATAGGCCGAAGCCTCAGTCGCCTTATCCCTCCCAGTAGGCTCGACGTCCCTTTAGCTATGGGATTCATACTTAGGGTACGCCATAATCCAGAATATACAAAATTTACGACCCAAATCTTACCGTCGTCTCTGACCCGACCAGGAAAAATGAGAATAGGTACCACGAGTAGTCAAGAAAGAACCCTAAGCAACCTGCTCAATTGATTACCTAAACTACTCGTGCCTGACAGACAGTGATAGTGACAGAAAGTAGAAGTTGATAGTAACAATCGATAACAGACAATCGAATTCATATGATATCAATAGCATTTGATATAAAATCATTTAATCGGACTTATGATTAAGCACAAGAAAAAGATCAATGCACACTTGCATACTTTCCCTCAAAATATTATTTTTAAAAAGTCTTATACAAAAAAAAAAAAATATGTTCAAGCAACAAGTGGTTCATGATTTGGAAAATCTCAAACTTTCCAGTTAAAAATATTTTACTCACAGAAAAGGACAAACAACACATTATAATTTGAAAATATTCAAAGTCCCCAATTAAGAAATTTTTACTCACAGATAAGCACAAACAACGCATTATGATTTGAAAATATTCAAACTCCCTAGTTAAGAAAGTTTTACTCACTTTCTTTGAAATTCTTTCGAAAATCAAGCATATGTTACAACGACTTTATGAGGTTTCCGATCAGTACATAAAAGGACTTGTCACTTCTGAATAAAAGCCCCTCGAGTAAAAGCTTCCACAGCCGGTTGACCAAAATGAGGATAATTATAAAAATTATAAATATAACATATAATAAAGTAATATCTAAGTTCTTAACACACTTGGAAGTGAAACTAATATAATTAGACGCGTAATAGTACAATAAAGACGCTTGGCCTTGATTTTTGAACTTAGAAGTTCAAAGGGTAAAATTATAATTTTGGATATGCCTTGCGTAGAAGAATATTATAATGAATCTATGGTTCGAGCTTGAAGTCATTCGGAAGTCGTTTGACCCATTTCGGCTCAAATTTAAGAAAGTTGTACATTTTGAGATTGGGAAGTTTGAAAAGTTTGTGGGGTTAATCAGAAATCATGAAGACTCTGATTGGGGTCAACTCGAAATAAACCAAAACTGAATTTAAGAGGACTAAATTGAAACTTTGAGGGGTCAAATTGAAGTTTTCTAAATATATAATTAAGTCCAAAACATCATCTAACTTTTAAAAAGTCAACCCATAAACTATTAACCCATTTCATTTGAACTCCTAAACTTTCTAAAACCTCCCGCGATGCTCGTTTCTTTCCTTCGTCGGCCCAGACCCTCTCCGGTGACCACCTGACACTAGCTACTATCCCGAACACACACACAAAACATGCTGACACACACACGAACACATCACAAGCATACACAACACACTCATGCATGTACCAACACACACGTATTCACAAATCTCATCGGAATCAAAAACCGAGTTCAAAACCATATTTCCCATGAAGAGAGCTTTCGGTTAATATAAAGTTCATTACATTCTGACTGTTCGAAGGGTCGGAACGGACGATCGTCGGCGAGCAGCGTTCATGGACCTGTCATTACTTCTCCCGTATTGGTTCGTAAAATCAATTTGATATATTATACATAAAACTTTGACCTGCAGTTGTCCCTAAGTCAGCCGTCAAAGATCGACCACGCTGTCGCGCGGGCCACAGAAAATCTGTAGCGAACAGAAACTTCATCGACATTTTACAAATTATTCAGAGCTCCGGTCGTTGATCCAGAGGTAGCATTGGAAACTTTACTAAACTGAGTATGTACTTTATAAATTTGGTTATGATCTAGTAGATGGATTTTCGTCACGACTACGACGAAAGTTTGCTGCCAAAGATGGTCGTTTTGGAGGAAAATGAAAGGAAATCCTCTCTGTTGGTGTTTGAGCTCTATTTGATCAATTTGCAGCATAAACAAGAGAAAAGAGGCGGTGAGAATATTGATCTTGGGCTAAGTATTTGGGCCTATTAAAAGGTATAAGTTTGAAGGATTTTTGAGTCCGATTTAACACAATGAGTTAAAATAAAAATATACAATGTGTATATATTTTCGTTAAAAAATAAAATTTTCATAATACTCAATATACATTCCAACAAAATATTATTGTAATAAATTACTTCATTTGAAATGAAATAAAATGGTGATATAAAGAATAATCAAACTTATTTAAATAAATTATAAAGGAAAATAGACGGGGCTTCACATAAAGAATTGTTTAAAATAAATTAAAAGACATAATTATTATAAAATTACATAATATAATACTGAAAGAAATTATAAAATTACAAAATTAAAATATAAACTTTCATAATTATTTTGAAGTTAATCAAACTTAATTATTTATATAATTTAAAATTATTTTGAGATTTATTTTATGATATTTATAAAATTTATGTCATATTCTTAGTTTTTAATATAATTATTTATGGTTAAATATTTAGTTTTATACATTTATTTAAATTAGTTTATGAATTTTTTGCAACTTATATTATTATTCTGTATGAAATTAAAGTTTTTTTTAAAAAAATTGATTAAAGAATTATATAAATTCTAAAGTACACTATTATATATTTTTTATGATTTAAAGTTATTAAATTTATTTAGTATTATATTATAAGTTTTTTATATATTTTTAACTTTCTGCGTATCTAAATCTATTAAACATTTATTTATAATTAATTTTTTATATTTACAAGAAGATTATGGGGTAGTTTTGGTTTATATAGAATTACGAGTAATTGTGAATAAACAAGAGTTGCAATTATATTTTATGGAGAAAAGATAACACCAAAAAGTAGTTGGTGAAATGGTTTGGTTTCTACCTTGCTAGTAATTGGTGGTGTACATTGTGGGTTTATATCCTTGGACTTTATATTGCGATATTACTTGTTTATTGATTTCAACAACATTTACACATATTCTATTAAAATATAAACTAATATATTGTTATTTAAAGTATAATTGATATTTTTTGTAATATATTATATTTATTTATTAATTACACAATTACACACACACACACATATATATATATAGGGGTGGGATCTTGTGGAAACCATCCACTATGTAGGAACTGAGAACCAATCTTAGCCGTTAAAAAACCTGATCTCACTTTGGTTCCTGGTCGCTGTAAGATTTGCTTAATTCCTACTTTTTGCAAGGGTAACTTCAACATTCCCATTTTCCCCAAACTCAAAAATTCCAAAAATATCTTCCATTTTCAACCTCGAAAGCACATAAATTTGTAAAATACAAAATCCTTGGCGATTTCAAACATCATGATGTATTTAATTGTAATGAATCTCCACGAAAAATTTAACCCAGGGAATGATCCATGAAGAGTAGTTTTTGTGGTGACGAATATATCAAGGGGTTCATGGCTTGGTATTATTAGAATTAAATTCGAATGTAAGAATCAAGGGGTTTTTAGCTTGAAATTTAAATGAAAATAACGAGAAACTATTAGAATAAACTAACTAGGAAATGTAAATGCAAATATTCCATATGCCTCGTGCGTGTGACTAATGGAAATAGCAAGCAATAATGAAAATAAGCAACAAAAAGCAAAGTTTTTCTAAGTACAAGCATGAAAACCTAAGCTAAAACTATGCATGCATAATTATAAAATTTGAAATAATGCAAATTAGCAAAAATTGAAAGTACCAATAGAAAGAGCAATAAAAGTTGACGTGAAAGTTAAAATCTTTACGAGAAATAATGTTATGACTGTTAAACCTAATTTGGCTGGAGCTGGCAAAATCGGCGAATTGGGACAAAACTGCAGTCTTTGGTTTTTTGGGTGAGCAAAGGGATACGGTGCGGACAAGAGAGGAAATGGAAACGGGTCGGGTTGATGGGTGCCAAGCTGGTTGTGGAGCTGGGCCGATTGCTGAAGGACCCGATTCTATTGAATAATGAGCTGCTGGGCTTACTTGGTCTACATAGTCAAATTATATTAATTGGTCTCTTTTAATTAGCTACCTTTATTTTGTTGTATTAGGGTATATTATGTCAAATGGTCCCCCATTATATTTATAATTAGGGTGAGAACTATATGATTTGGGCAAGCATGTAATTACACACCTTTTTCCTACCTACCAATTTCTCTCTAACTCTCTAATTCTTCCCTTTCTTCTTATGGATTACAGTCAAGAACACCAGACTATTTATACAAATTACATCAAAATTAATCAAAAATTCGCATAAATTACAAGAACCCAATATTTGGTATCTAGAGCCCATTCTTCCTTGGCCATGGCTGATGGTACTAGATTGAAGGACCTGCAAGAGATGTAAAAGAAATTAGAGATCAATCTATAAATAGAAAATCTGAAGAGAACATCCAAAGAGCAGGAAACACAAGAGAAATTTCATGGTATTAAAGCTGAGATGTAGGGGCTATGAACAGGGTTTATGGACAAATTGGATCACCTCACCCAAACCCTAGCAGCTATGTAGTTGCAGCTTCTCAACATGAGCAAAGGCAAAGAAACAACTGATGAGGAATCCATCTGGGACCCCCCTTCTCTAACCCTATTCATGAGGGTACTCAGTTAAGAACACAAACATCAACAAGGAGCAGAATACTTTCAGAACAACAAAACACCCAGATTCTTAGCCCTTTGCCCAAGATTGATTTTCCCAGGTCTGATGGATTAAACCCTAGAAGCTGGATCCTTAAATGCAATGGGTGTTTTAAATTAATACCCAAAATTCCAGAGACACAAAAGGTAACTCTATCCACTATGCACTTTGAAGGAAAAGTTGCCCAATGGTTTCAAAATTCAAATTCAAGGGATACTGATCTCACATGGTATAGGTAGAACTTGTTTCTGCTAAATTTGATAAGCTGAAGGAAACTAAGATTATTGGGGAATTTAACAAGCTGGAACAAGGGGGTACATATGCTGATTATGTAGAGAGATTTGAGGAACTGAGGGCTTGTATGCTAATGCTAAACCAGAGAGGATTTACTGAAGAATATTTTATAGCAAGTTTCATTAGTGGACTGAATGAAGATCTAAAGGCTTTTGTGAATATGTTTGAGCCTAGAACCCTACAACTAACCATAGAACTGGGAAAGAAACAGTTGATGACCTTGTAGGCAATCACAAAGAGAGTTAAGATACCTAACAAGAATTTCCCTCGTGCTCCATACCCTAATCAGAGAGTCATTATATGCACTAATCCCAATACTTACAGACAGACCCCTCTAACCCAAGCGAAAACCCCTTCTAAATTACTCTCATCAGCAGAGATGGCTGCAATGAGAGAAAAAAGGACTTTGCTATAATTGTGATGAGAAGTTTGTAGTGGGACACAGGTGCAAACACAGGGTAAATTACATGATGATGAATGACGAAGAAGAGCTGGCCTACTTGAATAACCTATCTGTGAAGAGCCTGAGAAGGTAATGGACCCTGTTGAAGAAGTACAGATGTCAGTGAACTCCATTGTTGGAGGAAATAGTCCCACAACCATGAGGTTTGTAGGGTATTGTGGAGAGAAATAATTGCATGTGTTGTTGGATTCGGGGAGTACACTAAGCTTCATTAAAGAAGAAACTGCCAGGGAATTAGGTTGTGAGTTGGGACCCAATAAACCCATACTAGTAAGGGTAGCCAATGGGCAGAAGCTGTTGAGCTCTCAATAAGCAGTAGGGTTCACCTGGACCATGCAGAACTATATGTTTAGATACCCTCTGAGACTCCTAAAACATGAAGGATGTGATCTTATTCTTTGAGGTGATTGGCTTAAGGAGAATACCCATATTGAGTTAGATTATGATGACATGTCAGTTACTATGAACCTTGGAGGGAAAAGGATCAGATTGAAGGCCCTAACTGAAACAACCCAATGCCAACTTATCACAGAACACTCCTTATTTAAAATGCTACATAGTGAATTTGATGAACAAGTGGAAGGAGTGTATTTGTTACACCCCTTCAAGCCTGACCTTAAGGAGGATAAGGAGTTGCATGAGTTATTGGGAAGGTATGAGGATGTTTTTGGAGAGCCTGAAGGATTGCCACCTGGCAGAGGTGTGGAACATCAAACAATTCTTAAACCAGGGAGTGTGCCTAAACATCAATACCCCTATAGAACATCCCACAATCATAAGGATGAAATAGAAAGGATTGTACAGGAGTTACTAAATTCATAGATTATCAGAATAGCAAGAGTCCATTTGCCTCACCTGTGTTATTGGTAAGAAAAAGGATGCAACTTGGAGGATGTGTGTGGATTACAGGTATCTTAATGAGTTGACAGTGAAACGTGATTACCCTATTCCCATCATTGAAGAACTGCTGGATTAACTTTATGGGGCTAAATTCTTTTCTAAAATAGACCTAAGATCAGAATACTTTAAGATTCTGATGAATCTTGAGCACATGTACCTCACAACATTCAGTACACATCATGGACACTTTGAGTTCCTAGTGATGCCCTTTGGGCTGTGCAATTCCCCTGCTACCTTTCAGTCACTAATGAATCAGGTTTTCAAAGGGTGTCTGAGGAAGTATGTCCTAGTTTTCTTTGATGACATATTAATCTACAGCAAGGAAAAGGAAACACACCTGAAGCACCTTGAAGAAGTGCTTACCCTATTGAGAGAGAATACACTATTTTATAAGAGAAGCAAGTGCCAGTTTGGGAATAACATATTGAATAATCATGACATATCATGTCTGCAGAAGGTGTGTCCACAAATCCTCAGAAGGTGGAATGTATGGTCAACTGGCCTAGACCTACTACTGTTAAACAGCTAAAGTGTTTCTTAGGGCTGACAGGCTACTACAGGATATTTGTTAAGGGGTATGGAGTTATTTGCAGGCCCCTTACCAATCTACTAAGGAAGAATCAGTTTAAATGGGGAGATGAAGCTGAAGAGGTCTTTCAACAACTGAAGGAAGCCATGAGCACTACCCCTGTTCTGGCCCTACCGGATTACACTCAACCCTTTACCCTAGAATTTGATGCCAGTGGGTATGGGGTAGGTGTTATTGATGCAGCAAGGGAGGCCCATTGCCTACAAAATGGCGTTCGTTAGGGTATCGGCGCTCTCTCCTTCCTCCGAAGTTGGCTCGTGCGCCATAGTTTCTTTCCTTCCCATACTCCTCGTAATACCCATAGTCACGCTCCTCCTCGTAATTCCCACGATCATTATATCCATCGTTTCGAAAGTTCTCCCTCTGCCAAGCGTTGAACGGACGTCCCTCCCTTCTATTTTGATTGTGGTTCTGTTATCGTTCGAAATCCTCATGCCTTTGGTGGTTTCGTTGGTGGTTTTGGGGCTCGGGCCCGCCATGGCCACCATTGTTCTGATCGAACTCTCTATTTGATCGATTGTTATAAGCTCGAGCTTCTTCTCGGTTCCGAAATCATTAAGGAGGTTGTTGGTAAGTGGGATTCTCTTGCATCATGATTTGATGATCGCCCCTCGGTTGTTGTTCTCCGTTGTTCGCTTGGTTTGGTTCTCTTGGTTCTTCATTTTGGAGTAGAGGTGGATTTATTTTCTCTTCGTCTTCGTTATTATCCATTTGCTCTTGTACGTGCACATCGTCAATGGGTGGCACTCCATATGGATAATCGCGAGGAGGGGTTTGGGTGTTTCGTCCCATCCCTCGTCCACCATTCGCTCCTCCTCGTCCTCCAAGAGGTAGATTCTCTGCCATGTTAGATGAACTTTCTTCCAAAAGATTCCCTTCGGTCGAAGGAAATAATTGTCTTAGTCTCGAAACGCGTTCGATGATATTGATGAATGGGGTCAATTCTCCTCTAAGTCTTCGTCTACCTTGCATCAACAACAAACAATCACCGCATCGAGCGGCAAATAATAAACATTATACAATTCACGACTTATCAGCAATAACACAAATAAACATCTTTAACACCTTTACCATTCCCCGGCAACGGCGCCAAATTTTGAGCCGAACTTTTGTGTTCCTTTCAAAATTAAATTTCGGTTAACAAATACGCATCTACATTTTGAATGGTTTTTTTTTAAAAAAGATTCAGTTTTGCTAAGTAAAATGTGAACTCCTTGTCTCGAGGGTGTCAACCTCTTGACAAGAGATTAAAATAGCGAAAAGGTGTTTAATCTAGCAAGAGCTTTTCTTAAATAGACAAACCACCATAAACATGAAAACGCTTCAGCTATAACAATCCTAATGATTCAATATATAGAATAACGCCAACGGATAACAAACGTAATTACATAGAATTGACCCTTCAATAAGCTAATACTTAGAATATCCAAGGTAATCATTTACCGTAGTTCTAACAATATCAAATATAATAACACAATTCTCAAACACTCCAAGTTCTTATTCCAAATCACCAACACTTGAATGTCTATCTAACAAAACATTATCTAGTCAAATCATCAATTGTTCATGATTAAAATCAAACCAAACTACTCTACGAATGATTAAGAATACGAGTTCAGAAGTTACTAGTTGTCGAACTAGATTCAACGAGTGATGATGACGATCCACAAATTACTCCGAATTAAATAGCGTAGAGTCCACGGGCTTGTCACGAACCCAGCTCCTTAGCCACGAACGGGAATTGCTGCGAACCGAAACTTGATATGGCGTTGCATAAATTTATCTAGAGGTATGAGAGATGTGTCAAATCTCTCAACCTTTGAGTGTTCTTTGTGTATCTACCCCTCTCTTCCAGCCTCCCGGACTAAATTCTGCGAACCCTAGTCGCCTCTGCCATTTTAAACATGTTTTCAGCCATTTCGTAACTGAAGATTCCCAGAAATCTTCATTCGTAACGCTCTTGTCCAACTGGTCATACGCCTTGTCCGATCGGACGAAAGCTACTGTACCCGGGTCCGCTCGGTGCGCCAGCTTCCCGGTTGGTGTGCATGTTAACAGTTGCACCGATCGGTATACAAGAGTTGTCCGATCGGTGTGTGTCCTTTTTGGCTACTTGTGAGTGTCTCTCCTTTAATCTTCGTGCTTTGAATCCACCAGACACTCTAGCAGTATGAGAAAATCACAGAATTATTCTCGTTTGGACCACTTATTGATCAATAGGTCGGAAAATTAAGTAAAGAGATGAAAAATGCAAAATGATGCAATTCAACTCATTCTTAACCCGAAAAAGAAAATAAAAAGACTAACATAAGACTCAATTATGTACATATTCGTAACAAAAATGTACGAATCACAATTCAAGAAGGCATTATCAATGTCTATTTTCCTAATTGACCAGTGGTTAGAAACAACAATTGAGAGAATGGTCCTGATTGTGGATGGCTTGATCACTGGACTGAAAGTTTAATTGTAGTCAAAACCAAGTTCTTGTGTGTAACCCCTAGCTACTAGCCTTGCTTTACATCTTATTAAATTTCCTTTAGCATCTCTCTTGGTCTTGAAGATCCATTTGCAGCTTATCAATTTTTTATGGTTTGGGAGGGAGGATACTGTCCATGTATTGTTTTTCATCAATGCTTGAAATTCTGTGACCATGGCCTGTTTCCAATGTGGATACTTGAGTGCATCTTTGTGAGATCTAGGTTCAGTGAATGGATCCTCCTGCATCAGAAAATTTTTTGGCTTCCTGATCCCTGCTTTTAGCCTTGTTGTCATGGGATGTATGTTTTGTTCCCTTTGTGCATCCTGCATATGATTGTTAGCAACATTTGGGGCAGGTAAAGAACTACTCTCTATTGGTAAATTAATAGTTATTTGACCAATTGGAATAGATGAAGTGGAGGAGGAAGTGCTGTTAGATGATATAGAAGTGACAGGGGAAGCATGGGGTGATGGGGGGTGACTTTGTGGATGTGAAGACTCTGAAGATGAAGATGTTGAGGATGTTGATGAGGAGTGATTTGTGGGAGGTGGTATAGGTGGCAAGTATTTGTGTAAATTTCTTTCATTAGATAAAGGTATGGTTAATAATGGTGCTTGAGGGACCTGGTCAGGTATGTTTGAATGTGTAGGTTGCTTGTAATGGAGAAATAGGAAGATAGTTTCATCAAACACCACATGTCTTGTTATAATAACTCTGTCATCAGGGTGGAGAACTTTATATCCTTTGTGAGATGGACTGTAGCCTAAGAAAGTACTCTTGGTGTTTCTAAGCTTAAGTTTGTGCTTATTGTACTCTCTAAGGTGAGGGTAACAAAGACAACCAAAAATTCTTAAAATGTTGTAATCAGGTTTCTTTCTGAATAATATTTGGTAAGGGGTTTTGTAAGTGAGTAGCCTGGAAGGGGTTCTATTGATTAAGTACACATCACTAGTAAAAGCTTCATCCCAGTGCTTGGTTGGAACATGAGAATGTGCTAACATGGATAACTCAACTTGAACTATGTGCCTATGCTTCCTTTCTACAAGTCCATTTTGCTGAGGAGTGTATGGACAAGACATCCTGTGGATTATACCATGTTTTTGGAGATATGGCCTAAGGGGTTTGAATTCAGTTCCACCATCACTTTGGAGTATCTTTATGGACTTTTGGAATTGTGTTTGGATGAGGGTATGGAAATGTATGAAGGCTTGTGTTGTGTTAGACTTTGCTTTGAGCAGGTAAAACCATGTGTATCTTGTTTTATAGTCAATGAAATTGACATAATAGGAAAAACCATTGAAAGATTTGACAGGGGATGGTCCTTATAAATCAGTATAAACAAGATAAAATGCATCATGAGCAACAGTTGTAGAATGAATAAATGGCAGTTTATAGGATTTAGACTCCATGCAAGCAGAACACAAAGAGTTGTTTTTATTATTGGAAAAAAAATATTACAACTGGATAGAGCCCTTTTTACAAAATACATAGTAGTATGGCCTAGCCTATAGTGCCATGTAGACAATTCTAAGGCTTTATTGGAAACAAATGCAGATAAAACTTCAGGTTGTTGATGAGAAAAATCAGATGGTTCTTGATGCCGAGCAGTGAGAAGAGTGAAGTGATTAATCCCTCTTTAAGCACTCCTCTGAGAAGGGGAAGCCCGGTTGTAATGTCCTTCACAACACAAAATTCAGGGTGAAATTCAAAAAAGACACTGTTATCCTGAGAAAACCTAGACACACCGATGAGGTCATTTTTGACATGGGGAATATGTAATAGGTTTCTGAGGTGAAAATTGTGAGGAGTGCTGCTCAATTGGTCAATAACTACAAAGTTACCAATGTGAGAGATAGTCATACCTGAACCATTTTCCACTTGGACAGTCTCAGTTCCTTGGTACTCAGTGGCTAGATTGAGGTTGTTCATATCATAAGTCACATGATTGGTTGCTCCTGAATCAGGGTACCAGCTGTTCTCTGAGATTGAATCTTGAGGGCCAATGTTTGCTATGTTGATGGAGGCATCAGGTTGATATGAGCTGTTGGAGGACTGAGAGGAGGTCCTATTTGCAGTATGTGTAGGATAGTAGGTCATATCCATCCTATAGTAGTATTTGTCTACTATATGGTTGGTTTAATGACGGATTTGACACCTTGGCCTATTTCCTCTATAAATAAACCTGCCTCTCTACCCCTGTAAGAACCATATCTGCCTCTAGTTGGTCCTCTACCTGCTCCTCCTCTCATATTTCCTCTGCCTCTATAAGAAGATGATGTCCTGGAATTGGGGCCTTCAGTAATTAGGTTTGCAGAAAAGGATGTATCTTGGCCAGTTGAATCAGTGATCTCTAGCCCGTTTTCAAAGCTCAGTAGAATAGAATGTGCTTCTCTGAGGTTACAGGGGCTTGATCTTGAAGTAATTGAAACAACAACCGGATTATACTCGGATCCTTGGCCAGATAACAGATGTAAGATTTGGTTTTGCTCTGAGATTTGCTCTCCAGTGGCTGCAATAAGGTCACATCAAGATTTGACCTTGTTGATGTAGTCCCTCATGGCTAAAGTTCCTTTCTTCAGTGATTGTAGCTACATTTTGTATTGCATAGCTTTAGCATTGCTTTCATTTGCAAAGCTAACCTGTAAGGCCTCCCAGATTTCATGTGATGTTATAAGACCAACTGTTGTAACAAGCACAGTTTCAGAGAGGGATGATAAAAACCATGAAGCTAACAGTTGATCTTGACGAATCCATATAGAGTATGCTGGATTTAAGCTAGCTTCATTTGAATCATTCAGGATGAACTGGTCTGGGATTTTGTGAGAGCCATCAAGAAAATTGGATAATCCATAGCCTCTAACAGCTGTTGATATTTGTTGCTTCCAAATGAGGTAATTATTGTTATTTAACTTTGTGCTTATGAGCTGGCTCTGCAGCTGAATGACCGGATCATGTAGGTATGGGGTGGGAGGAGGGTTTATTTGAGACATGTTTAAGCAAAAAAGGAAAACTTCAAGAATAATAAATTAAAAGCTGCTTTTGGTGAACAACTTTTGCAGCATGAAAGGGATTGATCGCTGCCATGGCTCTGGTACCATGTTAAACAAATAAAAATGATAAAAAGGAAATGCATAAAGCTGCTGATATGAAAGATAGGCAAAGCATTTTCTTCATTAGGGTTCCAATACACATTACATAGCGGCTACAAGCTGAGAGGTCTATAAATAGCAGCAAGAATTATTTAGAAGGGCCTCTACGTGTACATAGGCTATTGGTGCACACAATAGGACAATTCCTAGCTACCTAAACCCTAGAAACAGTCACAAAATACTGGCACAAGGCACAGCTGTATTATTTGTCCGGTTATGATGCATGGTCATGCATGGCCTTTGTTTATGGTGCTGAGGTGTGATGCTGATGTGTGCAAACAGCTGGAGTGGTGTGGTGATGTGTGCTAACAACTACACACACCTATTTTTAACCCATGAATGATTCAATTTCTAAAAATCCTCTCTATGCATAAGGCAAGAACTTCTCTTCTCCTACCTCTTATATACTACTCTTATAACCTTATGAATTAGGTATAGCTCACCTGAAGGAAAATTCGAATGACACTTCATTCATCACCACACGATCATCCTTCTTTACCCCCTCAAATAAGGGGCTATTGACTTGAGTTATCAAATCTGCTTGAACTGTCAAGAAATCTTAGTATCATTTGGCTTGATCAATCAGACATAAACAATAATCCTCCATAAATAGATTGGCCATTTTTGAATACGTAGCTACCTACGCCTGAAGAAAGTTATAGAGTTTTTCTTAAAATTAAGTACTTCAGTGATTTTCAAAACAAAAACCCTATTGATCGCGTGTTTAATATTAGAATCTGTGTTCTAATAAACATTGTTGACTACATATTTCCACTTAACTTACCGGTTTACAAGTGACCTCGTTCTCTTGCGGGCGGGCTAAATCTTTTCAAACGTAGATGCGCATTAGTTTAACTTGAATTTTTAATTTTGAAAAGAGGAACACAAAAGCTCGGTTCACTCATCATTAATCATCTTCTTCTCCAAAAATCCTCCCGCAGTTATCATTTTCCTTTCCTACAATATCTTCTTTTGGCAGCAGCTCCTCCGATGAGGAGTTTTCTCAACTAAAATCACTCCTAAAGGAGTGCGACCACATCAAGAATGTCTCTTTCAACCTCCACTTCTAGGTGATGGACCTTTCTCTAGAGAAAAAAGAAATTTCAAAAGAGAAATTGTGCTTGGCAAAAAAGAACTCATGTTTGCACCGACAACTAGTCAAACTCTAGTAAAGGATATGGCACATGCGCCAAGGAATCTACAAGACTCAGCATATAGGTGGAGAGGGGGTCTAATAGCTCCAACTCCACTCTGCATTCATTTTCAATTTTTTTATTTTCTCTTTCTTTTTTTTAAACAAGTGATGCCCCCAAACCGTGGGGTTCCGCTCTTCTCTTATTAGTTAATGAATATTTGGATTTCCTGAAAATTTTCTGGAAACTTCTTCTATCTGGCATATTTCCCCTAAATTTTAAATTCAATATGCTTATTCAGAAATAGATCTCTACGTAAATCTTTGAACGACACTAAAAATAAGCAATTCATATTAATAACTTAGCCCAGGGTTCAAGCATTTATACCTACCAATAAGTTTCTTACTTGAAAATAAGTATTAAACTCCTTACCCAATTTTAATTTTACCACTCAAGGTATGAAATCAATCGTTTGCTTAAAAAAGAACAATTATGAAAGAAAACCATATCTATCATGGGACATCACCTTATTTGAGTGTTTTGAACTAGGGATTACCTTGCTTCAGCTGGGATCACATTGTTAATTTATGAAATATGATGATATCATATATCAAGGAGTTATCACAGCTCGGCTTAGCCCCAATCACTTGCGAAAATCCTGCTCATTTTTCTAATGTAGTTCATCTTATTATGATCTACTAGTTAGTTGTGTGAGTGTCTGTAAGTTGCGCATGCTGGATAATCTCACCTGAACTTCAATTATCATCAGGTCAATAAGAGTTCATTAGGGGAATATATCTAGCCCAGTCGTATGGTATTAAAGATGGATCCTCTCATCCAACTTACAATCATCATCAGGTCAGAAAGAGTTTGTAAGGGAATCGCATCTAACCTAGTTATAAGGTGCATAATATATAGAACATCATCCAACCTACAATCATCCTCAGTTCGAAAAGAGTTCGTAAGAGAATTGCATCCATTCTAGTCATAAGTTCCACAAGCTGGAGTCCAAAACCTGACTCGTAATTATCATCAAGTTAGAAAGAGGTTGAAAGGGAATCATATCTAGCCCAATCATAAGATCCACAAGATGTAGCCCCTCATTTGACATGTAATTATCATTAGGTCGAGAAGAGTTCATAAGAGAATCAAATCCAAATCAATCGTAAGATAATCAAGCTAGAGCCCCTAATCCAACCTGCAATTATCGTCAGGTCATGAGGAGTTCGTAAGGGAATCACATCCATCCCAGTCGTAAGTTACACAAGCTGGAGGCCCTCACTTGACACGCAACTATCATTAGGCTGGGAAGATTATCTAAGGGAATCACATCTAGCCCATACGTACGTTAATAACATACAGACCCTCATACTCTGATGTTGAGTTTATATGTATTTTTTTGTATATATTGGGACTTACTAAAGGTTTCAACTACTTTTTGTACATTTTTAACGTCCTTTTACTTTAATTCTTATTATTTGTACATTATTAAGTTTTTTATATTATTTTTAAAGGATTTTGGAATCATTTTGGATGAATTAATCTTAAAGAGTATAAAGAATGGTGAAATACTTAAAAGTGAAGAGAAGAGTCTATAGGGCCAAGATTGGAGAAACACCACGAAGTAAAAGAGTCAACGGAGCCAAGAGAACCATAAGCGAACTCATTAGCGTTCGATTCTTGGCCCACATCATTTTCAAGAAGACCATTAGCAAGCCCATTAGCGGTTGATATTTGGCCTGCAACTGTGGGCCATTTTCAATAAGCCATTAGCGGTCGATAACCAGGTCTTTAATGGTCCATAAATGTTAAAAGACATTAAAAAAGAAGTTCTAATGTTGGGATTTCATTTTGAACTATACAAAGAGGGCCAAGAAATTGTCCAGATACGTGTATCAACATCTTTCATCGAGGGGAACCATTATTCACCACCAAAAAAACTCCAAAAGTGTGAGATAGAGACACTGAAGAAGACTCGTAAGAGAAATGCGAAGAACGTGCAGATCAAAGGATCTACAATAATCCTATGGCTTATATTTTCTTGTTTTTATTTATGAATGTTATGTGTTCAATGAAATGCTTAGATTAATGTTTAATCATGTCAAGCTATTTTTATCATATTTTGGGGTTTCGTAAATGATGAGTGATTATTATTTTGAATCTTTCTTCAATCAAGAATTTGATACTTTCAAAATTTTTAATTCTCTATTTACATATATGCATAATTGATTGACAAACATTTTATACTTATTATTTTTAACGAATCGTAAATTGAGAGACGAGCTTTGTTGATAGAACTATGAATTCAAAGTGCTCTAATCAATAAAATTTATAAATTTGAGATTAGAGTTGATTTTCTTAAATTTCTTTAAACTTTTAAGAATTCTATGGTGATTGACAACGTGTCTTTAATTTTGAACCCATAAATTAATCACTTCGAGAAAAGGGTTAAACTACATTTGTGATTAACATATATTGAATTGAATCGCAATAATGCTTGGTTGATTAAAAATTATTTATATTCAAGTACGATCCCTTTACTATTTTTATATTTTTAATTCATTGTTGCACAATTGATTGATAATCTTTTGTGCTTCTAAATTTGTGATCAATTGAAAACCTTTTATAACACTAGTTTTGATAAATCATAATTTAATTGATGAGGTTTATCAGTTAGGCTTTCAAACACGAGACACTCCAATCAACAATATCGGGAGGTTTGAGATTAGAAGTGAAGTTATATAAATATTTAAAGCTTTTTTGAGTTCTAAGAGCGATCTTGGAAATACGTCTCATATTTAGAATCTATTATTTAAGCACTTTGAGAGAAGTTTTAAACTATTTGTATGACTGACTTATAGTGAACTAAACCGCAACAATACTCGAGTTCTTAAAAATGATATGCATTGAAAGTTCATTGTTATCCCAAACATCGTAATAACTTTGTTTCATTTGGAAACCTCTATTCTTAATTTTGCTTTTGTTCTTGGTAAATTAGATTAATTAGATTATTTTTATGTTCACCATTTAATGACAAAATGACATCTTCTTTTATATTCGTTTAAATAAAATTAATTAATTAATAACATTACTTGTCAGTTTCTTTGGTCCCTATGGAAATCAACCTTGCTCGCCGTGTACTACATCCATGTCGTACTCTTGCAGTTAGATAGAGTTTAAAAAATTAACAGTTTTTTATAACTTGCCACACTAAATAAAGTGTCCCCAAGTTTTTGGCACCATTTCCGGGGATCAATTGATTGGAAATTGATAATAATATTATTAGTATATTAGTTTTAATTTAAACATTGGTTACTATTTGTTTTTATTTTGAGCTTGGATTAATTAGATTTTTGGTTATAAATCAAGCTCTTGAAGGAAGAAAGTGCCTAGCTAAAGACATTAAATTAAGCGCTAGTTGGGAGACAGCCCATCAATAACAGAAATGGTGTCGAGACAGACCTATGATTAAAAATTCGTTTAGAAATTTCGGATGTCGAACCAATGCAGAGGTAAACCCCCAGAAAACCAATGAGGCAATCCATATGATTGGGATTCGACACCGAGTCACTCACTGCCTGACTCAACGTATATTTGGTGAGTCACGACCAAAGTATACCATAATTTGTCTCTTTCTCAAATTTGTTTCTCTTTTTTGTCTACAAATATATTTGACTCATTTGATTATGTGGGATTTCTTGAAATAGTTGATGAAGTGCCAAATATGTGTTCATTTTTAAAATTACTTATATTTTATAAAAACACATGCTTGAATGTTATTACTACATTTTGACTGAAAAATCATGGCTTCTTGCTTTGAGAAATGACATGCCTTGTGAGAAATCTTGTGTGATTATCTATTGGGTATGAATCTCTTTAGAACTTGCAAGGATTTCTATCTCAGTGTTCGAAAGACTTGGAAATGATTTAGGAAAAATCTTGAAAACCCGTTTTTCTCGCCATATCTGCATATAAAAACTACTCAATAAATTTATCCCTAGGCAACTGAATCGAAATTTTTCGCTTTAAAAATAAAAAGCTCGTTCGCAAGAGAACGGAGCTATTGTAGGCGATAAGCTGACTCGAGTCGAATCACAAGGAAGACTAATTGAAAACTATTCTGGTGTTCGATTTTACGTACATAGAAATGAAAAAAAAAACTAAACTAAACACTCGATCCAATTTGGTTTGAGTTTTTCTAACATCTATGAGCAATAAAATTAAAAGCTTTAAAACGATTAATAAAAGAAAGGGTCTAGTGCGCCGGAATCATCTCCACGATCGGGGTTGTCAATCCTGATGGTTCTAAATAACCCTAGGCACACTAGAACGATAAATTTAGCAAACAGACATCATCATGATCAACCCATAATTTCAACACAAAGCACGAGAAATATCATCATTAAAAACAAACAACTAATCCAACATGAAATCTCAACTAAACTACTTAAGCAGATAAACATAAATTAACCACGAGAAAAACGGTAAAAGGATTATACTAAATTACGCTATTAAAGTTCAACATCAAAGTAAAACAAAATCCAAAGCTACACTATAAAAACAAATAAGCAAAGTTCAGAAACACTTATTATCTAGGAAATCAGCAGCCATCGAATGATCTTCAGCGATGAGAAACGTTCTAAACGTCGAACGGCAAAGAAACGAAGAAATGACGAACTATTAAACACGAATTATGCATGAATCGAAAGGGGAAAGAACCTTAGGATGTCTGCAACGTTCCGAACCTTCCCCCAAGTTCCAGCCTCTAAAAACGAAGAAACCACCGTCCTTTTTTAGAATCTCCCGAAATAACTGCCAAAACTGCCTTAGCGTCGACCAAGCGTCGACGGTGCATCGACTGACGCGAGCGCAGGTTGCGGGCGTCGACCAGGCAGTGCGTCAATCGACGTGGGGCAGGATCGACGCAACTTAAAGTGTGCGTCGACCAAGCGTCGACTAACGCGGGCGCAAGTTGCGGGCGTCGGCAGCTAGTGTCGACAGGAATCGGACACTGGGTAACCCAGTGTTGGACTGGTACCTAGTGTCAGCTCAGCACATTGCTCGTCCAATCTTCGTCGTCTCGATGCTGAAAGAGAAAATTAAACATAATTAGACTATTACTTATAAAATAAAAGAGAAAAACATAAAATGAGATAAGAAACAAAAAATATTAAAAAGAAGAGAAATGAGAAGAATAAAAGCCTAAAACCCGACAAAACACACAAAACGCAAAGCAAAAACACACGAAAATCACATACAAATATGTACAAATCGACTCCCCCACACTTAGCTTTTTGCTTGTCCTCAAGCAAAATCTATTCTAGACGTAGACAAGGAAAAGCTAATTACCCGATGACTTAATTACCAATGCATCCATATGATTGAAGAAGTTAATGCATTTGATCGACTTAAAACTCAATTGAAAGGACGACACAATAACGTTGAGATAAGAGGTTTAGACTAGCTTCCGAACACCTAAAATTAACGAGTTGACCTCCATGTACGTCACCCATCCATGCCTCGGCCAAAGTCTATCTCTGCTCAAATCTCCAAGTCATCACCCGACTAGCCTAGTCATCAATACAACTCTTTAACAATACAATTTAAGAAATAAAAAATAAAAACAACAATACGAACTTAACTTGTACAAGATTTTATCTTCTTGTACTTATTCTTTCCTTTTCTTTTCTTTTTTCCTTTTCTTTTCTTTTTATTTTTATTATTATTATTTTTTTAATAAATTCGTACCCATAAAGATGAGGTACAAAACGAGCATAATTTACATCAATCAACAGCGAGAGTTCATTGACTCCAATCTTACGTTGCTAAGTACAACTGATAACATTCTTCAATATCGCTTGTGGAGTTTTAAAGTCTCCAAAAAAGCTTTTACATAAAATCCTATAGAGGGTATTGGACAACAGGGCTAGTACAGAGTATTCGACTCTTAAGAATGAAACAAGAATAGAACAGAGGACAAAATACTTCATAGATTATTTACACTTCATTCCCCACAATTACACTATAATTCGAACGAAAATCTAAATATCCTAACCAAAGCATCTAACCATGTCACTTCGTCAAGGTTCCAATCAATATCAATACACACAACTCAAATCAACCAAAAGCAAGCATACGAATAATTACAAACCAAACCAAGGACAAAACCCCCACACTTAAACCATACAATGTCCACATTGTATAAAATGAAAAAAAATTAAGCTAAGTATTGTAAAGGTGAGAGAAAGAAAGATACATCCCTGAAATCGCGCTTGTGGTGATGAGTTGAGCGTCAAAAATCGTCCAATGGGCCTTAATAATGAAAGGGAACTGAAAACACACAAAAAACACAAATATATAATTTTAAAAGGAGCTTGGGTTGCCTCCCAAGAAGCGCTTGATTAACATCTTTAGCTTGACGGCGTCCACGGTCGATGTCATCTTGGGTCTAAAAATAGATGACGATCGTGCCACGCCTTGGTATTCTCCAAGAGCAAGAATTGTGATGATAATCACCAAGGCGGACATAAAAATCACGTCCTGAGATGCAAAACACTCCAATTGGCTTTGGAGGTCGGAACCGCGAGTAATTGATCACCTCGAATATGTCAAATGGCAATTGTAGCATGGGGTGATCGGGCACCTTCTCGACTATCTCGTCTACCACCTCAAAATCAAATTTCAATAAAGCTTCGGGTGGTCCAAAATGTGGCTCAATAGTCTTACTACCCTCTGAAATCGGCACCATAACTCCACCTTCTTCACCAAGAGCATGGAGACTCAAATCTCCAATATTTTCCGGGCACTCCAACGGCAACACCCCCACACTTTTATCCGCAGTGTCAACAAAAAGTGCAAGGGGGCGAGTCTCAACCAAATCCTCGATCTAAGTCGTCTTAAAAACATATTCCAAACAAACATCCACGGTAGGCTCTAACACATCAATTAACGTCACCTCGCCAAAATGAGGTTGATTTACCTCAACTCGAGTTTCATGATCAGTAATACACGACTGAGACAAAGGATAACATTCATAGCTCGGGGTATACGAATATTATTCGCAAGGATCACACGGATCATTATATCTCGAATCGTGATATGTAGTTTAGGGAAAAAACTTCTCGAAACTCGAAACATAAGAGTTTGATGTAAGAAGAGGAAATGGGTCGTAGCTCAAAGAATCAGAATCGGGTAGAGCATACGAATCATATCCCGTGTAAAAAGGTTCCAAACCCGGGTTATAAGATTTTCATTAAATGTCGGGCAATAGGAACTTTGTAGTTGATCAAAGTGATTAAGTGAAGCGTATGGATTATTAAAGCTCGAATTGTAAGAAATCGAAGGTGGGACCCATTCAGAAAAGCAGAACGACCCCATGAACTGATCCACTACTTCATCCCATGTTTTCAAGGAATCAGGATCTAGATTAGTCAACCGTTCACTTGCCCGATCCTTTAACGTGAACATGAAAAGCCGCATCTTCACTTGATCCCATGTCTGAAAAGAGGGAATGTACCGGTTATAGCTTCGTACTCTCGGATGAAGTGGAATGGGTCTTCGCTCGGAAATCCATGAAAAATCGGAAGTTGCTCGAGATAAAACTCATCTAGATCGTACTCCCGCATTGCAAGTCTCAAAAGAATTGTCGGTAGAAACCCACGCCAATCGGACGTTGGGCAAAACACTTCTTCATCGAAAGGTGGAGTTTATAAGTCATCATATGGCAAACTCGAACGATAGTTTGCCATTTTTAGTTCTAAAATCTCGAATCGTCAAAGATTTGGAAGCAAAGCATAATACTCAACAAACGAGATTAAACGTACCAGAAAGAACAAAAGAAACAAAAACAAAATTCACAAACAACACTAACACAAACAAACCAATGAGAAAACGAATAAAAATAAATAAAAGCAAACACCAAATTTTTAATCAAACTTTTTCGCTTTAAAATAAAATGCTCATCCGCAAGAGAACGGAGCTATTGTAGGCGATAAGCTGACTCGAGTCTATTCACAAGAAAGACTAATTGGAAACTATTCTGGTGTGAGATTTTACGTACATAGAAACGAAAATAAAAACTAAACTAAACACTCGATCCAATTTGGTTTGAGGTTTTCTAACATCTACGAGTAATAAAATTAAAAGCTTTAAAACGATTAATAAAAGAAAAGGTCTAGTGCGCCGTAATCATCTCCACGATCGGGGTTGTCAATCTCGATTGTTCTAAATAACCCTAGGCACACTAGAACGATAAATTTAGCAAACAGACATCATCACGATCAACGCATAATTTCAACGCAAAGCACGAGCAATATCGTCATTAAAATCAAACAACTAATCCAACAAGAAATCTCAACTAAACTACTTAAGCAGATAAACATAAATTAACTACGAGAAAAATGGTAAAATGATTATACTAAATTACGCTATTAAAGTTCAACATCAAAGTAAAATGAAATCCAAAGCTACACTATAAAAACAAATAAGCAAAGTTCAGAAACAATTATTATAAATCAGTAGCCATCGAACGATCTTCAGCGATGAGAAACGTCCTTAAACGTCGAACGACAAAGAAACGAAGAAATGACGAACTATTAAACACGAATTATGCATGAATCGAAAGAGGGCAAGAACCGACGGATATCTTCAACGTTCTGAACCTTCCCCCAAAGTTCTAGCCTTTTAAAACGAAGAAACCACCGGCCTTTTATAGAATTTCCCAAAATAACCGCCAAAACTGCCTTAGCGTCGACCAAGTGTCGACGGTGCATCGATTGATGCGGGCGCAGGTTGCGGGCGTCGACCAGGCAGTGCGTCAATCGACGTGGGGCAGGATCGACGCAACTGCAAGTGTCCGTCGACCAAGCATCGACAGTGCGTCGACTGAAGCGGGCGTAGGTTGTGGGCGTCGGCAGCTAGTGTCGGCAGGACTCGGACACTGGTTAACCCAGTGTCGGACTTGTACCCAGTGTCAGCTAAGCACATTGCTCATCCAATATTCGTCGTCTCGATGCTGAAAGAGAAAATTAAACATAATTAGAATATTACTTATAAAATAAAGGAGAAAAACATAAAATGAGATAATAAATGAAAAATACTAAAAAGGAGAGAAACGAGAAGAATAAAAACATAAAACCCGACAAAACACACAAAACGCAAAGCAAAAACACACGAAAATCACATACAAATATGTATAAATCATCAACTTATTGAAGCCTTTTTTTTCCATTCTTTGTTAGCCACGAGCTTATCATATGCTCTCGAGAAACTTTAAGAAAGATTATGTTTTTATATGTTGAGAGTAGAAATATCTTTTGTGGTTGAGTTGATTAGAATGATTATTGGGTTACAAGGATTTGAATTTTTATTTTTGTAATTTTAGTCAACATCAAGTTTTTTTTTTTAAATTGACAATAGAAATCTTTATTTAATGCATATGATTAAAGGATACTTTTTATTTTCTTATTTAGTAAATAAGAAGCATTTTTCAAAAGTTTCAAGTAAATACAATAATATAGAGTTAGTGGGTTGGTCGAAAGCCTTCTTAAAGGCTAAAAAAAGTTTTGGTTGAGAGCCTATTTTATAAAGGCTTTGTTCTACAAATTTGTTGGGTTCTTTGGTTAAGGTAAAGCATAAAAAACTTCAAATTTTAGTTAATAGGATTATTGTGGTTTTCTCGTACATTTGTTTCTATTTATTGTCACTTATTCAAATATTTCATACCTTTCAGAGAGCGTACATTAAAACCTAAATAAAGACTTATTATGATTTTTGTCTTTCGAACACACCTTGTATTGGGAGATAGATAATTTGAAAGCTTATGTTAGAATTCATGTATTTATATGATTTGAGCATATACACGTCCTATTTATACACTTGTGTGATTGAGCGAAATATTTTCCTATGCGAGGATCATCAATCGGAAAAGGAGGATTAAATTAAAAAAGTGGGTTTATTTCTTACTTTTGCGTTTATGCTTTGTAAAATGATACTTTCGAAGTTACCATGTCCATATTTGTGTTTATTTCTTATCTTTTGTTTCTTCGAGGACAAAAAAAACCTTTAAGTTTGGGGGTATTTGATAACACGTACTTTTTGTACATATTGAGATTTATTAAATTAGGTTTCAACTACTGCTTGTACGCTTTTAATGTCATTTTTACTTTAATTCTTATTATTTGGACATCATTATGTGTTTTGTTGTTTTATGTTATTTTTATAGGAGTTTGAAGTCATTTTGGATGGATTGAGCATAAAGAGTATAAAACATGATGAAATGGATTGAAGAAAGTGAAGAAAAGACTTCTCAGGGCCAAAACTGGAGCAAGCCCACAAAGTCAAAGAGTAAACAGAGCCCATAAGACTATTAACGACCCCATTAGCGGTCGATAGTTGGCCCGCTAATATGGGTTGTTTTCAAGAAAACCACTAGTAACCCCATTAGCGGTTGATACTTGGTCCACTAATGTGGGTCATTTTCAAGAAAACCAGTAGCAACTCTATAAGCGGTCGATAGTTAGCCCTCTACTGTGGGTCGTTTTTAAGAAACCATAAACAACCTCATTATTGGTCGATAAACAGGTTGCTAATGGTCAAAATATATTAAAAGATTACAAAAAATATTTAAATGTTAGGATTTCATTTTCCACTACGAAAAGAGGGCCAAGAAGTTGGCCAAATACATGTATCAACATCTTTCATCGGGGGGAATCATTATTCACCACCAAAAACACTCCAAATGCGTGATATAGAGAGACCGAAGAAGATTCAGAGGAGAAATAGGAAGAATGTGCAGATCAAAGGATCCACAATAATCCTACGGTTTATCCTTTCTTGATTTTATTTATGAATATTATGTGTTCGATGAGATGCCAAGATGAATGTTTAATCGTGTCTAGATATTTTTATCATATTCTAAGATTTGGTAAACAATGAACGATTAATGTTTTGAATCTTTATTTCATCAAGCATTTGATCCTTTCAATATTTTTGATTCCCGATTTACATATATGCACAATTTCTTAACAAACATCTTATCTTATTAGTGCTAACAAATCAGAAATCGAGAGAAAAGTTTTGTTAAAAGAAATATGTATTCAAGATGCTCTAATCAATAAGATCGATAAATTTGAGATTAGAGTTGATGTTTTTAAAGTCTTTTAGACTTTTACGAGTTATAAGTGTGATTGACAACGTGTCTTTAATTTAGAAACATTGTTTAATCATTTTGAGAAAAGGGTTAAACAATTTATGATTAACATATATTGAATTGCAACGTAATAATTCTTGTTTGATTGAAAAGGGTTTACATTCAAGAATGATCCCTTTATTATACTTGTGTTTGTAATTCATCGTTGCAAAATTGATTGACAATCATTTGTGCTTTTAAAGTTGTGATAGTTGGCAACCTTTTATAACTATTAGCTTTGGTAAATCATAATTCAAGAGCTGATGTATCAATTAGGCTTTCAAATACGAGACACTTTAATCAACAAGACAAGGAGGTTTAAGATTAATATTGAAGTTATGTAAATCTTAAAATAAATGGAGTTCTAAGAGTGATATTAAAAATGCACCGTACATTTAGAATCCACGGCTTAAGTACTTCGAGAGAAGGTTTAAACTATTGTGTGACTGACTTATAGTGAATTGAATCGCAACAATACTCGAGTTTTAAACATGATAAACATTCATTGTTATCCCAAACCCCTGAAAACCTCCGTCTCATTTGAAAACCTCTATTCTTACTTTTGTGCTTATTTTCTTGGTAAATTATATTTATTAGTTTATTGTGTTTGTCTTTTTTAATGACAAAACAACATCTTCATTTATATTTGTTTTAAGTAAAACTAATTAATTAACGACATTACTTGTCAATTTTTTCAAAATTTGGTCTCTTTGAAAACTGAGCTTGCTTGTCATGTACTACATCTACGATGTACGCTTGCAGGTAGATAGAGTATAACAAATGAATAAATTTTTATTACTCGCTAGACTAAAATAAAGTGCGGTCATAAGTTGGAAAAGCTGGAGTCCCTCATCTGACCTATAATTATCATTATGTCTGGAAGAGTTTGTAAGAGGACCACATGCAGCCCAGTCAAAAGATGAGCAAGCTAGAGCCCCTCACCGGACCCGTAATTATCATCAAGTTGGGAAGAGTTTGAGAGGGAATCATACCTATACCATTAGTAAGTCGTGCAAGCTAGATTCCCTCATCTAACCTGCAATTATCATCAGGTCGTCAAGAGTTCATTATTTCATCCAGCTCAGTAGTAAGCTGCACAAGTTGGATCTGCTCATATGACTTGCAATTATCATCACTCCAAGAAGAGTTCGCAAAGGAATCACATCCATACTAGTCGTAAGTTGCAGCCCCTCATCCAACCTCTAATTATCATTAGCTTGGAAAGAGTTCGTAAGAGAATCGCATCCAGCCCCTCGCTATTTTTCTAGGGATCGGTTCAACTAATAAAATTTTTACATTTATATAACCTACCTAACCACAATTATACAATGTATATGTCTTATCAAATGAGCAAGGTCAAACCATAATGACCATATCTAGTTTAAGTTTGATAAGTAATATAATTTAGATAATGTAGTTTTATTTAAATGTTATAAATTTAGTTTGGGTTGTCGTTAACAACAATTATAAACTAAAATATATTATAAACTATGAAAAATAAAATATAATTTATACGATCTTAAGAAAAATAAAATGATAGAGTGTATTCCAGGGTTTGGTTTCACAATGATATCCCAATGTTATTGCATTTCAATCAATCAAGTATATTGTGAGTCAGTTCACTATAAGCCAACCACAATAGTAGTTTAATACTTTTGTCAAAGTGATTAAACATTAGATACGAAGTATGAAATAATGTGTCCATTTGAAATCATACTTACAACTCCAAAAAGTTTAAGATATTTGTACAACTTCAAAGATTTGCTCAAAGGTTTATACGACTTCACTATTAATCTACAACCTCTCGTTCTTGTTTATTAAAGTTTTTTGTCTTCGAAATCCTATTAATAAATCTCATCTCTGGAATTATAATTTGTGAAACTTGTAGTTTTTGATAGGTTTTCAATCAATCGAAAAATAAGAAACACAAGTTATTGTTAATCACTCATGATCAAGAAATCAAAACACAAAAATAGTAAAGGGGTCATACTTAAATTGAAATAAATATCAAAGCATTACTCAATCATTGTTGTTCCAAACTTCATTATAAAGAATCTTAGCTAGATATGTTCAACAAGTCTTTCGCACAATTCATCGAATACATAATGAAAATTAAGGATATAAATCACTAAAAATGGTTGATGTCCGTCCTTGATTATTCTTGTTTCTCACTCTCACACTCTATGAGTCTTACAAAAATAAAATCAAAACTAGACTATGGTGGATGATAATATGATAAGATGATGTTTTTTTCCTAAAAGCTTGATGTATCTGGACCTCATCGTGCTACGCTTTTATAGACAAATTCAAATCCCAACCTTTAACTTAAAGATTGTAACATTTTATAATGCCTATGAGTATTTATAGACCTGGATATAAAATGATAGCTTAGTCGATAACACTTGTCATGAAAATTGGCCTCCAGTAGCAACCCAACTATCGATCGATACTCAGGTCAATAATGGGCTCCCGGCCTCCTCTAGTCTAATGGGCTCGTTGGCTAGCTATAGGCTTGGTCCAATATTCTCCTTTCTTCCTTAACTATGGTTCAAATCTTAATTATTATCATCTTTAAGCCCAAATAAGCTCCAAAATCCTTCAAAAACATACCAAACACGTAACAATGCCCAAATAATATAAAATTAAGTCAGAAAAAGTTATATATGCACAAACAAGAATTGAAACATAACTAGATAAGTCCCAAAATGTGCCAAAAAATCATGTTTATCATAATTACTATCAGGTCAAAAGGAGTTCATAAGTAATTGCATCTAGCACGATCACAAGGTGCTCAAAGTGGAGTCCCTCATTTGAAGTACAATTATCATTAGTTCGAGAAGAGTTTTTAATGGGATTTCATCAATCTCAGTTATAACCTTATCAAGATAGAGCCCCTCATTCGTGAGACAATTATCATCAGGTTGGAAAGAGTTTGGTCTATAATCACGTCCACCCCAGTCGTAAGCTGCACTGGCTGGAGTCCCTTATTGGACCTAAAATTAGGTCAGGAAGAGTTTATAAGGGAATCACATCTAGCCTAGTCGTAAGCTTGGAAAGCTGGAGCCTTTCATCTGAAATACAACTTTCAATGGGTCAGAAAGTATTTGTAAGTGAATCACATCTAACCTAGTCTAAGCTGCACAAGCTGGAGTTTCTCACTTGGAATTATCAAAGGCCAAAGAGTTCATAATGGAATTGCATCAAACCCACTCGTAAGTTTCCCAAGCTGTAGCCCCTCACTTGACTCGTAATTATCATCAGGTCGGGAAGAGTTTGTAATGGAATTGCATCTAGTCTAGTCGTATGCTGCGCAAGATAGAGTTATTCATACTTCCAATAATAATCATTAGTTTGAGAGGAGTTCTAAGGGAATAAACTTCAACCTAGACGTAATCTAGGAAAGTTAGAGCCCTTCACCCGACCTTCAGTTATCATCAAATTGGGAAGATTTTGTAAGGGAATCACGTCTAGCCATGTCGTAAGATGTGCAACATGGAGTACCTTATCTGATCTGAAATTAGGTCAATAAGAGTTTATAAGTAATTGCATCTTACTAGATGTAAACTGAGCAAGAAGACCCCCTCATCCTACCCACTATTATTATTAGGTCGGAAAGTAAAGAAATCGAATCAAGTCCAGTAGTAAGGTGCATAACCTCGAACCCCTCATCCAACCTACAATTATCATCTGGTTGGGGAATTTTACTAAGGTAATCTCATCTAGGCCAGTTGTAAAATGCACAAGCTTGATGAATCTTGCTACATACTCTTTTAGAGATTCTCTATTTTTCTATCGGATGTTGAATAAGGTCATGTATTTCTTCTGGTATGCATTCTTTCTAATAAAGAGTGGTTTGAATATATTCCCAAATTCTAAAAAACCTCTTATTCTTGTGAGAGGCATCTGATGGATCCAACCTTGGGATGTGTTAACCAGCTTGGCTATGAATGCCCGACAGCAGGCTGCATCGCTGTATCTGTGCAGGATAGCCAAAATCTCCAACCTGAGGAAGTGTTGGCCCATGTCAGTATGCCCATTTTATGTAAAATCCAAATACCTTAACCCCATGGTAACCACGCACATAGGGTGCTTTCGGTGGAAGGGTGGTCTCCTCTTTTGGTAAACCATATTTCCACTGTTGTCTCTTTCTTGTTGCATCTATAACACAGGTCAAGGTTTGGGAGCGCGGATCTTAAACAGGCACTGAGGAACGTTTATGTTCCCCTTTCTAACCTTTCATTGGTTTTGAGGCCTCGCCTTACTTCTTTTCAATCTGATTGAGCTGACTGAGTGGGTTCCACCCCGTGACAGTGCAGCAGTTGGACTAGTAATTAGTTGAGCTAATTGCACAGTGGCAACGGTGACATTCCCCTTTCTTATAATGGCGTTCTCTATATCTCCCTCTCTGTTCTCGCTAGGACCGCCCATCCCACCTTTGCTACTATCCTCTCTAGATGAGCTGTCTTTTGAGGATGAGATCATATTGCTAGTTATCTTGGTCTTCCCAGTAGGGCTCATCGGGGTGTGATCATATACCAATTTCTCCTCGAGAGTGTTTTTAGAACTACACATGACTCCCACAAAAGAATTCTTAAGGTTTGTTTGGGTCTTAATTTCTGTTTCATGCTTGTTGAAAGGTTTCAACAAGTCTTGGTATCTTATGTCATTTGCTCAAGGACTTAATGTCACCCATATTGATATAGATGTCACAACTTAATATATCTAAAAAATTTGGACACTTCAGGAATAGGATTGTACAACACCCGGCCTCTTCTTTCAAATTCTTTTAATGTCTTCTGATCTGGTGGCAGCTCGGTTAAGGGTAATCCAACCTTCAAAATAGGCACCGATGCGCAATGCACTCTGATACTTAAGTATGAAATATTAAGCAATAAATATGTAAGAATATCAAAAAAGATTATAAGTTGGAAGGGGGCCTGAGTCCCTATTTATAAGAGATAATGCCTTGATCAATAAGCAATGAATCCGTTTGTTAGAAGAAAACTAGGTATTCTCATACCATTAGGAGATATACTTTCCTAAGAACTCTATATGAATTCATGACTCAAACCCTATAAGATGTATGGAGGAATCAGTTCAACAATTTGAAATATTTTATTTGATTAGGTCGACCCCTAACACACTCTGAGCTGGGGAATGCTAGCACGGAAAGGTATCCAATTAGCTTGAGCCGATCTAATAAAGTTAAAATCTTTATCCACGTCACTTATATAAATTGGTAAAAAAATGTGGGTTTAGAAATTTCTTGGGTAGTTTAGATACATGTACTGGAAGTGGAAAAATTATCCCATCGCATGGGCCGGACAATATGCATGTCATAGTGGAGATCCAACGATTATATCATTGCCTTGGTAGTTATGAACTTTTGATATGACATACTTATTTCATTTTGACATGCACTAACAACAATGTCAATGTTTTGGAGTTTTCTCATCTTTCTCCAATCTCACTTAAGGTATTGCTCCTCCATCTCATTATGTAATTCAAGGAAAATAATATGATATGAGTTATTATTTAGTTGTACATATATCCAAAATGGTCATCCCTTGTGCAAATAATTCATGAGCCATGTGGTCCGAAGGAATAATATTTTGCAATGAAACAAGAATCATGCCAAGAAGACATAGAACATGCATTCGGATTTCTCTAGTCGCGCTTCGCCTTTGTAGTAGGACCAATACTTTATTGTAGAAAAGAATTGTTATACAATGGCTATATGTATAATTTTTCATAACATGATAGTGGAGGATGAAAATGACCTTAGTGCACTAATTGAAATTATGATAGAGATGCCATTCACCATAGGTCAAAATGGTGATAGATAAAAATGTTAAATTTCCAGATTTTATATCTCAGTATAAAAAAAATAAGGAAGAAGTTCATATCGCACTCGAACAACATTAGTATATCATTTCTTTGAAGAGTATGCTAAATGCGGGAAATAAATGATCATACACTTTTTATATTATTTAAATTTATATGTACGAATGATTCTTTAGTATGTTTTAATGTAATTATATTCTCAAGGTGTAATTCTTCTTATTTAAAAATGTTTTATTTAGTTCCTTTTCACATTTATTTAGTATGAAATTATTGATTGATAATTATCATTATTGGACTCTTGGTGTTATAAAAATAAAATTCGGGGATCCAATTCGTAAAGCTCCTCCATCCAGAAAATATAGGTTTGGAGACAAAACCACACATATTAAGAAATATAACCAATGTCTTTCAGATTGTAATTTTTTTCTATTATTCCTTATTTACCCTTGCTTTTACTTTAACCTTTTAGTATTTCAATACAACAAAGTGAATTAAATAGGGGTATTTATTATTTGTTGTGTAATTTATACTTTTTAAAAGCAAACAAGCATGTAATTTTGGGCATACAAAAATGGAAAGTAGCCTATATTTTGTGGATGGAAGGAGTATGTATATTGAGAAAAAAAATAAAACTTGTGTGAAAATAAATATACAGAGAATATTCTTTTGAGTTTGGGAATTGGTTTATTGGTAAGAGATGAATTACTGTTTGATATAACATTTATTATATTTTTTATTTGACAATTGGTTTTATGATTGGATATGGCCTAACTATAAGAGTTCTGGTGGTGGTGGTGTGTGTGTACACACACACACGCATGCATAGTTGTAGTTTTTAGATCTATATATTGTAAGTTTTGATGATGAAGTTAATAGAGTGCAAATGGACTAGATATCTCAGTCACTAATAATCCTTATTTTTAGGAATTATATTTAGTCGGATAGAACTCACAAGACGAGTCAATAAGCTAAGTGAAGGGAAACAAAGTTGACAACAACAAATAGAGAATAAACAAACGACATCCAAGTCCGTTGTCAAAGAACTTAACAACCATATTAGTTTCATAATCTATGAGGACGTCAACAAAATGAAATATCTTAGTCGACAGTTGAAGTCATCATAAAAGGAGAGTAGTTGGACAAAACATTTGATTGAAATTATATATTCCCCACATTTTAATAATATGATTGGCCTCAAAATAGCTAGTAGAGACATGGGTTCCCAAATGTTCGCTGATCGACGAATTCTCGACGCGCTATTTCAGAATCCGTCTTCGCAAGAGTACGGAGCCGGTTATAGGGCGGCGAGTTCTTCCCGAGTCGTGTCTCTCGAGGATGGATGCTATCGGCTTATCGGTTTCTTATTTCCTCTTATTGTCGATTGAAATTAAACTAATCTAAACTAGGAAAGCAGTAGTCATTGATTTGGTTTGAGATTTTATAACTAAACTTTAAATTGAAATAGAAGTTTTAAAAGCATTAAAATGTGAAAAGGGAATTAAAACTTATTTAAAAATGATTAATCTAAACTAGCTAACTAAGAAGCTTATAATTTGAATTAAGGAAAAGGGAGGGAAATTTAAAGTCTTGCTTATTTGAAAAAGTCAACAACATTAATTTAGCAACAAATTAAGTTTAAGAAGTAAGATTTTATAAAGCTTCTAAAAATTTGAGAAATTGATCTAAACAATTAAACAACTTAAAAGCATAAGTTCAAAAGCTAGAAAGCTATAAAATGAAAATGGAAGTTTTGAAAAGCAAAATAACAACTAAACTATAATCCAAGCATTAACACAAGATTAAAAAGAAATATCATGAAAAAAAAATTATATTAATAGAAAGAGATTACCAAACATAGGATTCCACAAAAGCTTCAAATGGAAATGGCAACTTGAAGGATTCTTCACAAAAGAAATGCCAAACAAAAGCTTCAACAACTAGCTAATGAAGATCTAACACTTAACTAAATTAGAGCTAATTAACTAATTACTAGAATTTTAAATTTGATCAAAAGAAAAGGGATGGAAGGATATCTCTCTGGGGAAGAAAGGTCCTTGCTGCAAGTTGCCCTGATTGGAAAAGACGTCTGCGTACTTAATCCTAAAAAAAAATCTGCTTTTCAGTCGATCGACTGCAAAAGGAGTCGATCAACTGGCAGTCGATCGGTCATGTCGGCAGTCGATCGACTGCGTTGTTCAAAACGACCAAAGTCCCTGGAATGTAGTCGATCTTGGGATTTTAGTCGATCGACTAGAAAGGAAGTCGATCGACTGCACTTCCAGTCGGTCGACTGGATTGCTGCACCCGGCTCGATTTCTCGTTCTTTTTACGTCTGCCGGTTTATCGAGCCTCGTCCGTTGCACTTCCTTGCTTGTCCGTCCATTTTCGAGTCGAGTGAAAACGATCCCAAACGAGCGTGGGCCCCGCTTGGACGTCCTACGGCCAGGAGAAAAATGAAAGAGTGAAAAATTACGAAAACTAATAAAAAAACGTACAAAAACTAAGAAAGCCTAGAAATAACAAAAAACGGCCAACTCGACTCCTAAAATACCTAAAAGCAAGCGAAACACACCCAAAATTATAAGCAATAACACAAATAAACATCTTTAACACCTTTACCATTCCCGGGCAACGGCGCCAAATTTTGAGCTGAACTTTTGTGTTCCGTTCAAAATTAATTTTCGGTTAACAAATACGCGTCTACGATTTGAAAGGGTTTTAGTTCGCCCGTAAGAGAACGGGGTCACTTGTAGACTGATGAGTCAACTCGGGTCGATATCTCGAGGAATGTGAATTGGATTTAACGATGTTTATTATACTAGTATCACAATTCTATCTAAAAACACTCGAACACATTGGGTTTTGTAAATGTTTCAATTCCAATAACTTAAAATAAAAACGAGTTCTTCTTGTCTCGAGGGTGTCAACCTCTCGACAAGTGATGGGAATAGTAAAAGGTGTAAACTAAATAAGAACTTTTCCTAATTGCTCCAACGATTATAAACATGCTTCTGACTAGTAATGCATCAACTATAATACCCTAATGTTCGAACAATTTCAGCAACCCATTAACACTAACGATTAGCAATATTTCGAAACACAATAATATGAAAACAAATTATCAATAGATTATCCAAACAATTGTTCATTCCATAATCCCAAACACAATAGTGTTCCCGAACGTTGGCACCAATGGCATCTCGTCCTTGATTGGGCACCAATGGCATCTCGTCCTTCTTCCCTATTGTTCCCGAACGTTGGCACTTATCGCATGTTTTGAAGTATTAAAAGGCGTCGGCGAAGAGTGAGGGCCAGTAAAATCCGGCTTGGAGGACTTTGAAGGCCGTTTTCTGGCTTCCGAAGTGTCCTCCCTCATCGTGACAAAATCTCAGCACGCCTATCTTCTCTTCATCCGGTATGCATCTCCTAAAAAGCCCATCCTTGCAACGTTTGTAGAGATACGGATCGTCCCAAAAGAAACTCCTGCATTTGAACAAAAGTCTCTTTCTTTCTTTCGTGCGAAGAAAGGTGGTTAGGGATAATCTTACAAGCAAGGAAATTTACAAAATCAGCATACCATGGTTCGTTTATTTCTTCGACGGCATGTGCGCTTTCGTAAGGGAACACATCATCTACAAACTCGACTTTGTTTGGCTCTCCTTCCACTAGCATACGGGACAGGTGATCGGCAACTACATTCTCGCTCCCTTTTCTGTCTTTAATCTCGACGTCGAATTCTTGTAGGAGAAGAATCCAACGAATCAATCGCGGCTTGCTTTGCATTTTGGCGAATAAATGACGAAGCGCTGCATGATCAGTGTGTAGGATGACTTTGGAGCCGACAATGTAAGAACGGAACTTATCCAGTGAGAAAATAACCGTGAATGGCTCTCGTTCGGTAGTAGTGTAGTTACGTTCTGCACTATTCAACATATAGCTAGCATAGTAAACAACCCTCAGCAATTTATCTACTCGTTGGCCCAAAACTGCCCCAACTGCCTCGTTCGAAGCATCACACATAATCTCGAAAGGAAGAGACCAATCCAGTGCTACTACCACTGGTTCTTGTGTCAATTTTTCTTTCAAGACGTTGAAGGCACTAACACACTCACTATTGAATTCGAAAGGCACATCCTTCCCAAGCAACTTGCATAACGGGCGACAGATTTTTGAAAAGTCTTTAATGAAACGTCTATAAAAGCCCGCATGTCCCAAAAAACTCCTGACTCCTTTAACATCCTTTGGGGGTGGAAGAGTTTCAATCACGTTGATTTTTGATTTATCAACTTCCAAACCCTTGCTCGATACCACATGTCCCAATACAATACCACTTTTCACCATGAAATTCGACTTCTCCCAACTCAAGGTCAAGTAAGATTCAACACATCGCTCAAGTACTTTTGTCAAATTGTTTAGGCAATGAGAGAAGGAAGAGACAAATACCGAGAAGTCATCCATAATGACTTCGAGAAAATCATCGATGAATTCGATGAAAATAGAGATCATACATCTTTGAAAGGTCGCTGGGGCATTGCACAAGCCAAAGGGCATTCTTTGGTAAGCGAACGTGCCAAAGGGGCACGTGAATGTGGTCTTTTTCTGATCCTCCGGAGCGATTGCGATTTGGTAGTACCCGGATAGACCGTCTAAAAAGCAATAGTACTCATGCCCTGTTAGCTTATCGAGCAATTGGTCCATGAATGGGAGTGGGAAGTGGTCCTTCCTCGTCGCTCCATTGAGCTTGCGGTAGTCAATGCACATCCGCCACCCGGTGGTTAAGCGTTTTGGGACGATTTCTCCTTTTTTATTCTCCACTATTGTGATACTCCCTTTCTTCGGAACAACGTGTACCGGGCTAACCCACTCGCTATCGGAGACAACATATATGAATCCTTCTTCGATCAGTTTGAAAATCTCCTTCTTGACCACCTCTTTGAGTGTAGGGTTTAAACGTCGTTGTCCCTCTCGTATTGGTTTCGCTCCTTCTTCATGTTACCGGACTTATCCCCTTGATATCACCGATACTCCAACCTATCGCTTGTTTGTATTTTTTAAGAACCTCAATGAGTACTTTTTCTTCATGTTCCGCCAACTCCGCAAATATAATTACGGGCTTCCTCTCGTTCGACTCAAGGAATACGTAGTTCAGATGGCTTGGAAGCGGTTTAAGTTCCATTTTGGGCTCCAAGGTGGGCCCAACGGTTTGCTTGATCATGGGTGCCTCATTAATCTCGAAAAGAGTAACCACCCCCTCCGTGTTTGAATCAAAATCGTCGTCCTCGGCGTCATAATTCTCGACTGGTATAACACCAAATAATTCGCTCACACATTGGTCCACCGAATCAAGATAAGAGCAATCGGGACCAATCATTGGTGATGGAATATTTTGTATATCTTTGATTGAGAACGTCACTGCTTCCCCTAGTACGGAGAGTGTCATTTTTCCTCTTCCCACATCGATCAATGTGTGCGATGTTGCCATGAAAGGTCTGCCCAATAGAATAGTGTGCTCCTTGCTTGCCGCATCCACCTCTCCGACATCTAGTATTACAAAGTCCACGGGGACTACCAAATATCCAACCTCCACTAGAACGTCCTCGACCACTCCCAACGGATATCGTAATGAATGATCAGCCAATTGAAGCCGTAAGTTCGTTGGCTTCATTCTCCCAAGGTTGAATTTTTTGTATAGGGCAAAGGGCATCAAATTGATTCCCGCCCCTAAGTCAAGCATTCCACGCGCTCTTTGCCCATCTCCTAGGGTGATTGTGATGCAAAAACTCCCTGGATCTTTTGCCTTCGGTGGCAGCTTTGGCCTAGAGTGTTCTGGATGACTAAGATGATTACTAGGAAGCTCTACCTGATGAGAAAGAGAGCTCGGCCTAGTGAAAGGTCGTCAAAGTGCGTGAATTATGAGCTTTCTAGGCTCAAAAGCTGATAGGGTTTAAGTCATGAATTTGGATCTCTCCTTATGGTTTGAGAATTCCTAGTTTCTTTCTAGCAAAGGGATTACTTGCGTATTGCTCAAGGCGTTACCTCTTATAAATAGGGGCTCAAACCCTCCTTCTGATTATAATATTTTCACATTCTTAAGCATTATTGCTTGATATTTCACATTCTGAGTTTCTACACCAAGAGCGCCCCATTACCTATTTTGCAAGTCAAGTTACCCTTAATCGAACTTCCAGTAGATAAGACAATGTTCTAAAAAGCTAAAGGAAGAGGTAGGACGTCGTACAATCCTATTCTTGAAGTGTCCATCTTTTTTTGATGCATGAATAGTTTAGTAATATCATTAGTTGTTGGCGTCCTCGGGTATTCCTTCGTAGATATCTCTACTACTTCTCGATAAAATCTCTTGATAATTTAAATTGAAATGGACTCATCTATTTTAACTTACTCGCATATATGCCAACCTACAAAACACTGCAGTTATTTTTTGGACTGGTGATAACCCATGCCTATCAGCTTGATCTGCTAGTTATTCGAAGCAGTGGTCATGATATTTAACTGCGTCGATAATGTGAATAAAGAATGGGTGAGACATCCAAGTTTCCTATGAAACGTAGACTCATTGTACTAGTGATTTTACGATCTACAGTCAGCAACCTCTTGATCAGAATTGATGATAAGATGTCGTAGTCTGAATCGTAATGTATTACTTGGTGGTTTTGCTGATTAAGAAGGTGTTGGAGGATCATGTTGTTATCAATGATTTAATGCCATATAAATCTTTCAAGAACTTATATAGAGAATGGCTTCTCGTTGCTCAGTAGTTCTTCCATACCAACTTAGTTGCTTGATTATTATTTGTATATTATCATCGACATCTGAAGAAGATGATGAATTATAAAAATTGAAATTATTTTTAAGAGATGATTTTATTTGTTTGTTAGAGAAGACTACAACATACGAGTGGAAAACTACTAACCATGTGATACTATATATTTATAGTATTTAGTGTTGTGTAGCCATATTTAGTTCAGGTGCTTGAGAAGAGTGCTAACTTATATTAGTAGTAGATATTGTGTGGTGACATCAATTTTAAATTCTTGAAGCGTGCCAACTTGTAAGAGTAGTGGGTGTTGTAAGGTTACATCTATCTCAAATGCTTAAGAAGCGTGACGATTCCGAAAGATCATTGGGTATTATGAACTCACATCCATTCCAAATGCTTTAGAAGCATGTATATTTTGGCTATAAATGTTGGGATGTTGTTCTTGCATTCAGAACATCCGAGCATTTTATCTCTATTAAATTCATATCTAGTACCTTTAATTTTCAAGAAATAATGTTTAAATGTTCTTTAGTTTTGAACCATAATGAAGACAACCTCTTAGGTTTAGTTTATATGGAAATTCTTAGGACCCAATTATTAGGATAAACCCTTCAATGATCAATTATATGAAAGACAAGAGAAGTAGGAAATTCATACAAAGAGATCTTTGCAGGCTCGAATTGTGTACATAGAGAAAACAGCAGAGAGACTACATGATAATGCATAAGATCAATGGAAATGAGAAATCAAATAAGTGCTTCAAATAAAGATATTATTAGGATGAGTATGTTTCATTTTCAATTCTAGGAATTGGGTATTCAACATGAAATTAATTGTTTATAATTACTTGCAAATGCAACAAGCCAAAGTATTATTCACGAAAAGTATAATATACAATTCAAGTTGAAAATACGATTATGTGTGGGACATGATTAAGAATTTTTAAAAGCTGAAGAATTTTGCTAGGAACATCAGACACCCAATTTACAAGTATCCATCTTTAGAGTCAGAAAATCTGACTACTAAATATTCTCAAAGAAGCCTCGATGGGTATCTCTTCATTTTCTCTAAACTTAAAGGATGATGGTGACAATGTCTTTGCTGGTTCTCCATTGGAATGACCTAGTGGGGTGAAAAAAAGCCAAATTAAAAAGAAAAAAGATGATGATATGTCATCCATAATTACGACTGTAAAATAAGGAAATAAACAGCTTCTTGAGGAGTTAAAGAAGAAAGATTATCCCGTGAACCACCATTTGGAAATTTAAAACACGAAATACTTAATTAAATAAATAAATGAAGAAAATAAAAAAATTGGATACTTGTGTTCAATATTAGATCCCTGTGTTTGTACAATCGTTCAAGTTGAGCAAAAACATTTTTACAATAAAGTGCTGAAAATTTCGTTCAACCAGATCTTTTCTCAACTCCCACATTTAATCCATACTAGTAAAATGCACGTGCGTTGCACGTGTACCATATAATTTTTCTAAACCTATCTTAAAATATAAATGAATAGATAACAATGTGTTTAACCTCTAAATGTATATAAAAGATATTTTTGTACATGTGAAATGATTCTAATGAAAATGTTGGTTGATTTCAATAATCTATATATGTATGTATCTAAAAGTAGACGCGAGTTCGTTAACTATCTGAACTTCTAGTGAGTAAAGAAAGATGGAATAAGAAAATATATGTAAACTCAAAATTGCATAGTATCTTGACTTCGAGTGAATAAAGAAATATTCATTCAAAAGGACGAATGCTATCTCGAAATTGCATAGCATCATATTATTGGGAAGTGAACACAATTTATGCTCAATTTGAGCAAGTTTAATTTCCTATTACAATAGCATAAAGTCAAAAGGTAGAGGTTCATGCTCATACAACACCACAGTTTGTGTAATTAATTATTGAACCTAAAATGAAAAGGTTAATATTCACTTAATAGTTATTAGCTTAATTTAATATATTATATACATCTCATGATTTTATAGTATAAACCTTGTAATTCACATTGAATTTGACCTTTGAAAATATGCAACTTGGGAACTCTTTTTTCTTCTTCTGATATTTTATCAAAAGGATATTTTCAGGAGAAAAAATGTTTTTACCTCGTGAACTATGTCCATTTCGACATTTCGCCTCCTAAATTTTTATTTCGTGCAAATTACCTTCTAATTTGTACGAATTTTGCACTTAACCTCCTGAACTCCCGTTTTTTGGTGAAATTTTTGGTCGGAGCTCACTCGTGCGACATGCACACTTATATATAAGGTGTAAAACTAACTTTCCATCTCTTACTGATGACTCCTGCTCAAAACAATGGCACGTGAGCACTCGTGTGACCTGTTAAAATAATGTTCACATTAATATATGTATACACGTAGGATTTGGAACCTACGTAGTGCTTACGTGCCATTATTTTGAGCGGGAATCATGAGGAGGAGATGAAAAGTCAATTTTACCCCTTATATGTTAGGGTGCATGTCACACGAGTGAGATTCAGCTAGAATTTTCACCAAAAACGGAAGTTCAAGAGGTTAAGTGCAAAATTCATACAATTTAGGAGGTAATTTGTACGAAAGAAAAGTTTAGGAGGCATAATGTCTTGCCATAGTTTAGGAGGTAAAAAATATTTTTCTCTATTTTCAGACTTTGTACATAATTAAGTTTATCATATCTTCTTTTCACCCTTCCTAAATTCCATTGTGAATACACATCTCTCATTGTAGTAAAGTTATATAAATAGTTAAAAGTTTGATCATTGGAAAAAAAATCAAAAATTTTAATTAATAAACAATCAATACTGTAACAATTTTACTTCATGATAAATTCAATGTGGGGCGATCAAGTTTGCCAACTTAATTCTGCAAAGAACTTTATATAGAAACTTCTTTGTTGAGTAAAATATTTTTACTTGAGAGTTTTAGGTTTAGTCTTAATTTGTCAAAAAAATATTCTCTCTCTCTTTTTTTTTCTCTTTGGACAAAACTCTATGCTCATTCGTTTCTTATAGCACTTACTCGTCTAAGCGCTATTTCAATTGGTGTGTTCGTGGCAACAAAAAAATCTCAACAATATGTATATTATCTGAAGCTTCTATACTACGTACACCAAAACAAGAGACATGGAGAAATAGAAGACCAGTAGCAACAACACTAAATAGTATTGTACAAAACAAAAAGGTCATCACCTTGCACGTTAGCCACTTTCTTCCCTTATAACTGTTGTAGCACTTAGAAAAAGCACCACAACCATTCATTTCAACACATGGCAACTCAAAATAGCAACTTCAATGTATATTCCTTCATTCTAAATTTTTTCCCATGATGAACATAACTCTCCCATGTCATATTAGGGATACTAACAGACTATATAATCACTAACCAATAATGTTAGATGTACTAATGTGACCTCTGGTTGACAACCTCACACCTTTTTCCACATATATTAGGATTGCGTAAACCAATAATATGTCATTTAATAATTAGATCATATGAGAGAAATAAAAAAAGAGCTAAAACTTTTAGTATGAAACAAGACCTATTTCCGAAATCCCTAGATGTTCATTATAAATTTCAACAAGTTCATCTCAAACTTGGCAATTTAAAACTAACATAGAAGAAGAATGGTTACAGATTCATAGACTTTGAGACTTAAAAAGATAAAGGTGAGTCGAGAGTCAAGTCAATTTGTTCACAGCTTGCCTCGGGAACATGAGGCGAAAAAATAAAATAAAATAATAAGATCAAGTAAGAACATTAAAAGGAAACGAAAAATTAATCTTTATTTCACTATATTAACAACAAAAAAAATAAATAATAATAACAATTAAGAAAACATTAAAGATAGGCAAATAACAAAATAGGAATTATTGCCAAAAATAAATTTCTCAACAAATTCCCTTTTCTATTGGCATCACCATTAAAGAATAAGAGAAATTATAACCAATCATGTTTTTGTCAGTTATAATGTATATAGATATAGAAGGTATAGGAAAAAAGAAATATAACTAAAGAAATCTGAACATTACAATTGTACCAATATTTTACTCAACTTTCCTTGTTCCTTATTAGGCAGACATTTCAAGAAATATTTTCTGAGTAATTTGATCTGCCAGAGAGTTTCATAAGTAGATTCTTTATTATTATTAATATTTTTTCCCATTAAGTTTCCCCTTTTTAATTTTAGGCCGAACTTGATATTTTCCTACATCAATCATTTGATTGTATTTGAGTTAGATAAGCTAGAATAACAATTAAATTTTTTTTAAAATCACACTTGTGTTTCCCACGCATATTATGGTATGAATCAACGCTCCAAATATACTTCCACAGTAAACTAACACGACTATATAAAATCGTGTTGAATTTTATTTTTTCTTATAGATGTGGCACCATAGATTTCCGACTTTATTTTGCCAAAAGATAACAATGGCATTTAGGTGTTCGTATACACTCCTAGATGAACATTATAGAACTTATTACAGGTTGAATTAAACATAGCCAGAGTAAAACAATGTAAACATAGAAATCTAAACACGCATTATCCGTAGACCTTTGAACATCGATGAGAAGAATCTCTAGAAAACACCAATGTACATAAGTATTTTAAGAAGAAAATCAGTGAGCTTGAATCTTTTTATCGGAAATAAAATCTATTAGTCAAATCACATAAAATCTTGACAGAATGACATAAGATTCTCAAACATCTTCATTCCACAGTCGTCATGTGGAACAAATATTCACTTCTAGGATATAATACACCAATCACTATTGTATTTTGAACACCAGTATACTATCATCTGCGAGCTACTACATCTCTTTTTGAAATGCATAAATTAACAATGAAATAACATGTTGATGGGTTGTTTCCAAAACGAAGTTGGAGAAAACATGGTCATTAACATGCTACCAAAAAGCCAAATTTATGAAAATTGATAATACAACACAATAAAAATAACACTAAACTATAATTGGACGGGATCGCCTACACAATCAAATTCATCTCAATAATATGATTCTCGAATCATATCTATATATATATTAAAGGAGAGGTCTGGAGAGAGAAAAAAATGTCACATAGAATTATTTTCTTTTTTTAGTTTTGTAGGAATTTTCTTAACATAATTATGATAGATACCTTATTTAATTAATTATGATTTGGTTTCTTTTTTTAATTAAAAACCATCCTAGGATCAGTTTCCTCTTTTAGTTATGTAGGAATTTTTTTAACATAATTATGATGTATACCTTATTTAATTAATTATGATTTGGTTCTTTTTTTTTTTAATTAAAAAGTCATATAAGATTAGTTTCCTCTTTTAATTATGTAGAAGTCTTCTTAACATAATTAGGATAGATACTATAATTAACATTAAAAATAATAAGAATTAATATTATATAGATATAATCACTTATATGTTATTTTTAGCTTTTTTTTTACGTTTTTTCGTTATTTTTTTCATTTCGAGTCGAACAATATCAAATCAAATTTGTCACTTTTTCTCATAAATAATTTGATCACTTTATTTAATTAAATTATACAAAAATGCACAATATAATATAATTTGATATTATTTTTATTGCCTATCAACATGTTGTCTTATGTATATACACACACCACACCACACACAGCACAACACACACACACACACACTCACACACACACACCACACACACACACACACACACATATATATATATATATATATATAT
>BMAC01000578.1:846702-868397 GCA_014905375.1 Phtheirospermum japonicum
CATACAAATCCGATTCAAACATTGACATATTGTAGGACGTTCACTCATCAGAGTTTCTAAATACCATTAAATGTTATGGATTCCCGAACTATGAGTTAAAACAAAAAATTAGAATTTCACTCATGTTGTTGAGAAATATCGATCATTCCCTTGTGTTGTGTAATATTGGTTGTTGACTTGACGATCATACTATATAGGCTATTATTTATCAAGGAAGCAATGCAGGTGAATTGTTGTTAATCCCTATAATAACTGTCACACCATCCAATATGAGGTTGCCTTTTAAGTCCCAATGATGAAAAATTCCTCTGATTGTGTCATATGCTATGATGATCAACAAAACTCAAGTACAATCTCTCTCTCTCTCTCTCTCACGTTGGACTTTTCCTGAAGAAGTCAGTTTTCAATCATGGTCAGTTATACGTTGCTATATCAAGGGTGACCAATCGCAAAGGTTGAAAATATTGATCGACGATGATGAGAATAAACATAGTAACAAAAATATAAATGTTGTGTATAAGGAATTTTTTCATAATTTGTAAAGTACATTTTGTATAATAAAAATCCTTTTATGAATCAGGCTATATCATTTTGAATACTATTCAGTCTTTAATTAATATTTAGATGATTAATATATAGGGATCGACTATGGTAAAACCATCTCTGGTGTGAGAACCAGTGATGGTTCTTATCGAAATACACACACACAAACACAGATATATATAACTTAAGTATACATATATATAATTACTTATTTAAATATCTTAATACATTTAAAATAATTATTTTTATTTTTGATAAAATAAAATAAAAAATTATCGTGCAACGCACGGGTATAATACTAGTATATTGTGAAATACTCAATAATTCCACAAGAAACCAATGTAGGGTTATCCAACAAATTTTCTACTAATATATAAATTGTAGGGTAAATAAGTAGAAAGAATTATGTACTGTTCCCATTCCATGGCAGGAGGATGATAAAGATATTTATTTTCTCCCATGTCTTCAACCTCATTCTGATTCCATGACAGATTAAACTCAGACAAATATGTGGACGCCGATAAAGAAAACTGATAAGTAGAAGAGACACAATGCTTGACTTGAGGCAGGACCACGGGAGGGAATTAGGAGGTTAAAGGACCATTTTAGGAAATTCATATTTTGACAGAAATCTTTTGTGTTTAGGGTAGAATAGAATAGATAGTTTAGGTAGATTCGATTTAGAAAAGAATGTAAACTCACTACAATAAATAAGACCAACTGGAAGGACAAAAGTCGTTCCTACAAGTGTTGTTGTCTTTGCTTTTGATCTATAGGAACGACATGTCGTTCCAAAATTGTCGCTTCTATACGCATTTGTCTGTATATCTATAGGAATGACTTGTGTCGCTCCTGTATCTTAAATACCAATAGGAACGATAAGTCGTTCCAAATTTGTCGCTCCTGTAGATTAAATACAAATAGGAACGACAAGTCGTTTCAAAATTGTCGCTCCTATAGACTTCTGCCTGTATATCTATTGGAACGACTTTATGTCGCTCCTGTAACTTAAATACCAATAGGAATGACATGTCGTGCCAATTCCTCAAATTTTTGCGTCTCAAAAATCTTGTATTTATAGGTCTATAGGAACAACAAATCACTCCAATAGTGTTACACAAATTAGAGCAACACGTCCTCCCTATTTTGTCATTCCTATTGATTGTGCATCTATTCAAACAAAATTTTGTTCCAATTTTGTCGTTGCCAAGTTAATTAGGTATCCAAAAAAAAAAAAAAACATCATTGTAAGTTAAATTCAAAAGATATGAATTCATAAATAACTCAAAATAATATGATATTAAGCAAATACATTGCAACACGCAACTTGTACACTTCAAACCAATCCTATTAATTCCACCATTAGCACCATTAGCTAGAGTAGTCAAAACGATTCAAAARAATTATACACTTCAAGGTTGCGTAATTCTTTTTGYAAGTTGGTACTAAGCCGAGCCTCSAGGAGCCTCCATGTGCTTTATAAARACACTTCATAGAAAAATCAAAGCAACAAAAAACAACTGTCAAGTATAACCTTGTATATTTAATTATAAATYGTCGAAATTAAGATTTCAYTAACGTAAACAARTAAGAGTCCAGAAGATCTTTATTACCTCAAAAATAATGCCATCCAAAGCCATTGCATTACTAGCCTCTTCGACAGATCTCATCTCCACAAAAACAAACTTCTTCTCATGGTTAATATAAACATTAACAACGYCATCTCTGAAATCACAAAAAYTAAAAGGTTATATGCATTTTTCACAACTTTTCTRGGTCTAAATGAACAGGAAGTGATTTGTATTGCATGTGGACAAAGCTGGWCCGGCAGTGTTTCCTCCAATTGTTGCCATAACATGACTAAAGGTGGTCGCTWCAGTCWGCCAGAAGAAAAAGAAGACGAAAAGAGGAATTAATTAATAAGAAAAGGTGAACAACATGATTGACAATTAATTCGAGTCTACTCTTGAAGTTCTAAAATCCTAAAGAAGACGAGTTCACTTGTATGGGCTTTATTTATATTTTATTTATATAGAGAAAAGGAACACATTACCTGTTCAATAGCAGAGGGGGGAATTCCACCAACATAGACTCGTCGAGCATGTCTTGTAGCCTGAGATGAAAACTTTTTAGGAATATTTTTTAAGAACAGAAGTTAGAATAACTGAGAGAGATAAACACAAAAACAAACCTGCTGAGTCATTGCTTGAAAAGGCATTAGTGGGAGTACGGTGAATTGAAATCGAGTAAGATTAATTCAGAAGCTGAATCAGACAGATTGAATATATGAAAACTTAGATATATAAAAAAAAAAAAGAGGAAACCTATCCAGTTGCCACAGGTAACATGTTGGGAAACATTCTGGGCATGGTGGGAGTGGGAAGAAAGAAGCAAAAACTACAAGAAAGCTAACCAAAAAGAACAGATTACCTTTAGCCTAATTTAATAAAGCGGTGGTTTTCCCATACACTCCTCACTTTGTCAAAATATTGTAGTGCACAAGTATGTGAGGTATGTTCTGATTTGTCGGAAAAGGTTCCAAGAAGCTCTTATAAAATCCGAACAACTTCATCATCTTTTAATACGTCATCAGCCACCCACTCGATGGTTATATCCTAACAAAAACATATGTTTATTTTTTTTTTGTTTAGTAAAACAGAATAAAAATTCCCAACTAAGGATATGTAGAATGTAGATCAACAAAAACAAAAGAAAACAACTACTTACATCAACAGGTTCCTCAATCATAGATCATTCTTTGATGTCATAAGATGATGTCGTAGAATCAGACTCAGAATTTGCGTTGTCAAGAGATGCCTCGTCATCGTCAGTAAATTGGAAACTGGTAATAATTAATATAAAATAAAATTAAAAAACATATAATACCAAAACTGATATCTATAATAACAAAACTGGTATTATTAATATAAAATAAAATTAAAAAGCGTAGAATGAATTAAACAGTCTAGTAGATTAAGCTTATGGAAACACTATTTTTTAACAAAATTACTTACAAAGTTAATTATACTCATTCTCAAATAATTTTATATCTTCAAATGATTTCCTTTTATTTTATTTTTTACTAACTTTATGATTTATTGTAGAATTATATTTAGGTTTTTCATAACCACTTAATAGAATTTCCACATTTTCTATTTTGGAAATCTAATTTTCTGATTTTTGGAGAAGGTTTAATATTTATAAATATTRTCCATGCATGTATTTTAATTTTACATATAGTTTGTAATATTTAAATAACTAATTGATTTTAAAATCTATTATGTTTTTACATATTTAAAAAAAAGTATTTTTATTTTGTACAACAAGCATTATTATTCACTAGTTAGTAAAATAAAAAAGGGGGCCTTTTTCTGCAGAAAAATCAGTTAGGGTTGTAGGTTGATGAAATGAAATGAATAATAAATGYACCCATTTAATAAAAAGCCAACATTGGGAACTTTGGGATTAATCATCAACATAAAGCCCTGAGAATAAACATCAATGACTAGCTCCTTACTCAAGTAAGTCCAGTGCAAATGGCCGCTGAATGGGACCAGAATGTTACCAGTTAGCCTGAAAGTCGTAGAAACAAACAAATAAAAAACTTGTGGCTGGCAACTATTGTTCTACAAAAAGCCTCAACCATTGTAGATGAGTTTAATGCATATCAGTAATTAGACTTTACGGAAAAGGCTGTATTTTGATTCAAGTCCACCACATACAGATCCACCTGRAACAAGAGTTGTCAAGTCCTCAAGAAACCAAAGCCCAAGTTTCCCAGTTTGTGTAAGAGCATACCTTGTTAATGATMCCCCTCCCGCAATAATCATTTATACTTGCATTTGGAACAATAACATTCTACTCATTGTGTCTACCATAACTGAGGCACTGATAGGCCACAATCTTTAGTCGACACTATAGACATAACTTATGGTGATAACCAAAAATTAAATGAATTAATTACATACTCAAGGCATTTTATGTTGCGATTGACATCGCTAGTTACAGAATTTGTTCGAGAAATATACCCACCAGAACCAATTCTGCCTGCCAGAAGTGACTCTGCGCTCAGCACGTGATCCAAGATCAACGCTACTGCTTGCCTGAATGTTGCTGCGGCCGTACTGGATAAGATCCCAAACAGAAATTAAATTAGACATTTTTTAAAGTTCTAGCAGAAATTATACAATCACTCACAACTCAAATCCTAAAATTAAATTTAAAAATAATAATAATAACAATACCAAGTATTCTACAAAATTAATTTAGKAATAAAGCTTAATTAATTAAAGGGGGGCCACAAAGGGGGAAAACACAGAGGGGCGAGTACGAGTTGAAAAACACAAAGAGGGGGAAAAACTCGATTCAATTGAACCCGAGCTCTTTCGAACCAGTACCTCAGGGGCGGGTATGAGTTGAATGCTGTTGCAATGGAATGGTGACGGCGGCGGGCTCGGAGTGCAGATGACGGCGGCGGACTCAATTCAGTAGACCGGGACTTAAGATTTGAGTTAGGGTTCTAGGTGGTGGTGACGGAGGTGCTGCGTTGTGTTGGTTTGGCGGTGGTGGTGACGCGTTGTGGTGGTTTGGTGGTGGTGGTTTGCGAGCGGTGGTGTTTTGTGAGACGCAAGGAGTTAGGTTAGAGTGAGAAATACTGAGATGGCGCATTTAGTTCCCGCTTACACAAATATTTTGTCATTTTTGGTGAAAAAAAAGGCTCTTCTGGTGGAAAAAATAAAAGTTCCCGCTTACACAAATATTTTGGCATTTTTGTTGAAAAAAAAAGGCGCTTTTGGTGAAAAAAAAAGGAGGGAAATATTTTTTATTTATGTTATATTCATATCAATTTGAAATAATATTTGTAAAATAATTTTTTTTAACTCTTTATATAAATTTATTTTGGAGGTTGTTTCACTAAATTTATGATGTGATTATATAAATTTATACCAACTTAAGGAATTATAATTTTTTTAAATATTCATATAATTCTAAAAAGATTTTATATTTTAGAGGTTGTTTTACTAAATCTATGATGTGATTTCATGGATAATCTGCCATCTTGTAAGGCGAGAAGGGTCCTTGGTATAAAATACTTGTCTGGCTTAAGTCGCAAGTATGAATTGATCGTCTTTGTAACCCTCAGTACCAGTGTCTATATTTGTGATGTTCCTGTCATGCATCATATGTCGATGATCATAGTAAACCATTAAATTGGTGGTCTGTTGGAACGACAATTATATTTATAGGAACGACAATTGCCGCTCCAATAGATTGACAATCTGTTGGAACGACAATTATATTTATAGGAACGACAATTGTCGCTCCAATAGATTAGCAATCTGTTGGAACGACAATTATATTTATAGGAACGACAATTGTCGGTCCAATAGATTGACATTCTGTTGGAACGACAATTTTATTTATAGGAACGACAAATGTCGTTCCAATAGGTAAATGGACCTACAGGAACGACTTTTACATGTCGTTCCTATATGTTTACCCTATAGGAAGGATAAATTTGTCCTTCCAATTTTGTCCTTCCAGTTGATGTCATTTGTTGTAGTGACTGCAGAGAATATTTCTTGATTGTTGTCCAAGAATATCAGGAAATTATAAAAATTATAAACAAAGAATATTCAAATCACTCCCATCCAAATCATTTTTGAAAACATAACATTTAAATAGAGGCCTCCAATATCTTAATTATCTCAATCGCAAGCTTAAATGCAGATTTTTACATTTTTTGGGTTTTGAATGATTGGTCGAGAATAATGTTATTAACAAAACTCAAGATGTTCAAGGTATCCAAAATACCCTTCGAGTAATAAGCATGAGTTGTCACACAAATTATCAAAACATTACATTATGTCAGATAAAACCAAAAACCCATTTCCACCCAAGAACAAAACCTAAACTTATGACCTAACCAATCACTAAGAAGAAAAATCAATACTAATCAAAGATCCATCACAAAATAAATAAATAAATAAATAAAGTAGAAAAGGAGAAGTAACCAATAAAAGGGGCGATGATAAGAACAACATAAAAGTCCAAACCAGCCTTAGAGCAACCAAAAACTCACTATTTAATATGTTAACAACTATATGACCACCAGAGATACGGGGTTGACAACACACTTCGTTACAGAACATACTTAACACAGTAAAAAAATAGTATTCCATATTGCATTATCACTCTATACTCCAGAGGATCCAAAATCAAGCGACTATGAACTGATAATGGCCTGGAAATTTGTTCATCTGATTTCAACGAGTTCTGCAATGATGAAGGGATTGCTTGACACCACACCATTCGACACACACCGCAGAAAAATGGTGTGGCAGAGCGCCTGAATTAGACATTGCTGGAGAGAGCGAGATGCATGCTCTCGAATGCTATTTCGGCTAGAAAGTTCTGGGCAGAAGCAGTAAACACGGCGTGCTATCTGATCAACCGAGGTCCTCACACTGGCATTGATTGCAAAACACCTTACGATGTATGGTCTAATAAACCTGCAAATTATTTGTTGTTTAAGGTTTTTGGGTGTAATGTTTACTATCATGTTAGTGAGGGTAAATTAGAGCCAAGAGGTAAGAAGGGTATATTTGTTGGTTTCGGGGATGGAGTTAGGGATATAGAATCTGGTCACCTTCATATGATAGGGTTATATTTAGGAGAAATGTGGTTTTTGATGAGAATTCTATGCTGAACCCCGCTGTAAAGTCCATTGGTGCAGAAAATTGTAGTAGTATTGATAAACAGGTGGAGCTACAAGTCACTCGCGATGAGAGTAAATCACAACTCCAAGGTGGAGAAGATCAACATACTACTGCTGAAAGTACAAGTTCAGATGTTCATCCAGGAGCTTGCCAGACAATCATAGTTGTTGATAGAGCTAGGAAGACATGCGTGAAGCCTCCAGTGCGGTACGATTTTGAGGATATAGTGACTTATGCATTACAAGTTGCTGACGAGGTGGAAGAGGAAGAACCATTTGTAGGTGAACCATTCATATATAGAGAGTCTGTTTCAGATAGTGAGTCGGGTCAATGGCTCACTGCAATGAGAGAAGAGATGAAATCACTTGACAAGAATCTGACTTGCGAGCTGGTCAAACGGCTTAAGGGGAGGAAGATTGTTACTTGCAAAGGGATATTCAAGAAGAAGTAAGAAACCACATCTGGTGAGGGTGTGATATAAAAGGCTCGACTAGTTGCAAGAGGGTTCACACAGAAGGAGGAGGTTAACTATAATGAGATTTTCTCACCAGTGGTTAGACAGACTTCCATTAGAGTGTTACTATCAGTGGTTGCACAATAGGATTTAAAACTTGAGCAACTGGATGTGAAGACGGATTTTCTACATGGAATGATCGAAGACGATATCTACATGACTCAACCAGAGGGGTTCCAGGTTCCGGGGAAGGAAGATTATGTTTGCAAGTTGAAGAGGTCCTTATATGGGCTAAAGCAGTCTCCAATGCAGTGGTATAAGAGGTTTGTCAGTTACATGACCCAGTTGGGATACAATAGGAGTCCACATGATTGTAGTGTGTATCACAACAAAGTTGACGATGGCTCCATGATCTATCTCGTTCTGTATATGGATGATATGCTCATAGCTGCGAAGTCCAAGTCTGGTATTCAGAAGCTGAAGGATCTGCTCAGTGCTGAGTTCGATATGAAGGATTTGGGTGCTGCCAAGAAAATTATGGGTATGGAGATATATAGGGAAAGAGAAAAGAAGAAGCTTTTCGTGTCACAGAAGAGTTACATTTAGAAGATCCTGTCTAGATTTAGCATGTCTACCGCCAAGCCTATTGATACCCCAAGTGCTACAAATATTCATTTATGCGCTGATTCTACACCGAAGTCTATAGCTGAGAAGGTGTACATGTCTCGAGTCCCATACCCTAATGTAGTAGGGAGTTTGATGTATGCTATGGTCTGCACTAGACCAGATCTTGCACATACTATGAGTGTTGTCAGCAGGTTCATGGGACGACCTGGAAAGGAGCATTGGCAAGCTGTAAAGAGGATTTTTTGTTACCTTAGAGGTATTCTGATATTGGTCTCTTTTATGGAGGTGATGCTCATGGTTCTGTGACTGTTTACTCTGACTCTGACTATGATAGATATGTTGAAAGGATAAGATCTATGACTGGTTATGTCTTCCCTCTTGGTGGTTATCGTAGTTAGTTGGAAGGCAACTCTACAGGCTATCTGTCTACAACTGAAGCAGAATATATGGCACTGACAGAAGATGCTAAAGAGGGAATTTGGTTCAAAGGGCTTGTAGGTAATCTTGGTTTACATCATAATCAAGTTATTGTATTTTGGGACAGTCTGAGTGCAATCTGTGTGACCAAGGATCAGGTCCATCATGAGAGGACCAAACATATTGATGTGAGGTATCCTTTTCTGAGGAATGAGTAGAGAATAAAGGTGATAAAAGTAGGTACTGCTAATAATCACTACAAAAAAATCCGGCAATTCCGGCGGATATGCTGACGGGCAAAAAGCCGTCAGCAATGCTGGCGGAAATACTGGCGGATGAAAATGCTGGCGGGTTTGCTGGCGGCCATGGCCGTCAGCATATATACCCGTCAGTATCCCCTCAGGGAAAGAGCGGGAAACTATCCCACTTAATTATCCTGACGGCCTTGCCCGTCAGGATATAATTTTTAATTAAAAAAAAATAAAAAAATATATGCTGACGGCACTTGCCCGTCAGAATTATTAAATAAAAATTAAAAAAAAAAGCTGACGGGCAAGCCGTCAGCAATTTATTTAAAATATAATTTATAATATTATAATTATAATACAAATAAAATAATATTATATATTTATAATTTAATTTATTATTTATAAAATAAAATATATAATTATATTAATTATTTATAAATATAATATAATATAAAATTATACATTTATAAATAATATTATATATTTATAAAAATAATATATTATTATTAATATACAATATATAATAAATATATATTTCAAATAATATATATTTATAATTATTTATAAATAATTATATATATATATATATATATATATATATATTTATAAATATATTTATAATAATATTATGCATTTATATATTATTATTCATAAATATAATCTACATTTATAAATATAATATAATTAATTATAATTATACTTATAACTTAATTTATATATCTAATATATATTAAAAGTATATAATCTTTCACATGTAATCGACTTGGCGAGACGGTAACACCACTCCTCTATTTGCAAGAGGTCTGGGGTTCGAATCCCACCCATGCCACATATGGGGAATTAAATTAGCACATGTTGGGTTGTGGGTTGGGCTCCTGCGGGCTGGGCTAGGCCCGCCCTCCTACGGGGTGTGGGCTAAGCCCGCCCAGTTTTTTTTTATAATATTTTAAAAATACTGACGGGCTCGACCCGCCAGCAATACTGACGGGCCAGCCCGTCAGCATTTATAAAATTAAAAAAAAAGAAAGGGAAAATACTGACGGGAAGTATTACTGACGGCCGATGCCCGTCAGTAGGCCGTCAGTATTACTGACAGGTACGTTAAAGCCGTCAGGATACTGGAATCTTGACCACAAAAATGCTGACGGCCATTATCCGTCAGGAGGCCGTCAGTATTCACTATACTGACGGATTTGGCCGTCAGCATTGCCGGATTTTTTTGTAGTGAATCCTACTGACATGTTCACCAAGCCAGTCCCTCATAGCAAGTTTCGACATTGTTTTGACTTGCTAAACGTCACAAGTTGTTATTGCCCAAGGAGGGAAAATCTGAGGCAGAAAGAAGGTTTATGTTCATCTGGCATTGTAATGATGCATCTGCAAGGAAGATTCAAGTCAAGGTGGAGATTTTTTGATATGTCTTGAATCTCTCGCTTCGCAATGTTTGTACAGCTTTGGGCCTTAAGCCCAATTTTGGTGTATTCACTCAATACTATATTTATGTTCTTTTAGATTGGTTATCTGTAACCCTAGTCAGTTAATAAAATTTGTTCTTCTCTCCACCCGTGAATGTATCCAATTTTGGTGAACAACTTAAATTTGTGTCTTCTTTATGTTTTATGTTTACTGCCTTTATAATCCTATTTATTCATAACGATATGTATTTTAAACTTTGAGGTATGCCATACTTTTTTATTTAATCACTCAGAATGTGTTATTTATTTTAAAGTTATTGTTAAGTGTGTGTGTGTGTGTTAATATTATAAATTTATTTTTTTATGTTAATGTTGTTCTTTGATTTTTACAACTATAAGTTTGTTTATTTTGCTAATTAAGATATCATAGTAAAAATAAAAAATATGAAAGTAAAATATAATAATATATAAATAATAAAAACATAATTATATGTTTTATATTACTTTCTAAATGTATAATGGGCTATTTTGCTATTTTGAAAACTTTATAAGGTAATCTAAGTTTATCGACAATATTACATCAAATTTGAGGTTTGAGGATAAAGAAACACCAAGAAACACAAATTTGTGTTGCGTTTACAGATCTGTTAGAGCCTTTTCTAATGCAAGTTTGCGATTTGTATCTCCATTGGAGATGTTGTCAGAGTAGCATTCTCATCTTTATAGGAGTGTAGATTGAGTTACCAAAGTTTGAATTTGGAATCTCTCAAGTTTTATAGTATTTATTTACTTCCCTTCGCCATCTTTTATCTCATTAAAACAAACACACACACACACATACACATTCCTAACGATTAAACTTCAGTTTCAAACATACATTATTCATTTTTTCATACTTACTGTCTCGTCAAATCGCTAATTCACAATTACATTCTTACTTTCTAAGAATATTTTCTTTAATATTTTCAATATACAGAAAGGAACAAAACTAGGGATGAAAATTTCTCCACAGGGAACCATCCCCGTAGGACTCAAGTATTTAAGGTAGGAAAATCCTCGATTATATAAGGGATGATAGTGAGAATGGCAATTCTCCGCTTTCTCAAAGTGGGAACGGGACGGGGATGAGATTCATACTCCCCGTACCATCCCCGTCCCCATTTAGATGAAATGGGAATTTCACGTTCCGCTTCTTATTTCTCTAATAATTCTTTGAAAACTTACATATATAAATATTAATGTCTTATTTATTATAATTTTATTCAAATTCGAGGTTTTTAAAAAGTTTTAAACTTAGTCTATATTTTTTTATTATAGTTAGTAGATATTTTATTTAATCTCTCTTATTTATATTCATATAAGACTCTTTAATTTAGAAGTTATATGGGCCCAAATTACCTATGGGAACCATGTTCCATGAATGCTGATTCTCCATACCCGTACCGTTGATTCCAAAATAGGGAATAATAAGGGATGGTATTTGAAACGGAACTTTGGAATGAGAATTGTATGTCGAATAGAAACCCTGTCCCAGGCCATGGACAAACCAAGCAATATGTCAAACAATCACTCTTAGACTATCATCCTAGGTGAGAAGGTTTAAAGGTCCCAAGATATTTATGAATATTTATAAATATTAATTTAAAATGACATAAATTCATAGTACGGTATATTACCTGTTGCAAATAATTCGACACAAACAGGGAATATAAGAATATCACTATAACTGGAAAATGAACAGAAAATAATTATAATTAGTCGAGTCGAGTTTAAAACTCTCTCCGCAAGACGAAATTCCCCCGATAGTGCACTTCGATTTTGGCAATTCGTCCCCAAAGATGAAACGACTACGTCTCCAGTATAACAGCACCGTAAGATACTGGAGTTCCGGTGAACTGGAGGAACTTGGACAGAGCTACGAAAAGGTAATAATGCAGAATGATATGTATGTAGAGTGTTCTATGTTCTTTTCGTATTTTTCAGGTGTAGGAGATGCAGGAGCCTCTCATCCTTATATAGGGGTTCCAGCGGGGAAAGTAACATCAGCTTAATGACATCCTTAAGGCAGCATTAAGACGTTCAAACCTGGCACCTGGCAGCATGAACCTGGAAAGACGTTCGAACCTGGTAGCATGAAACTGGACAGGTAGTAACGTACATGCATTAAATTACATAATATTTTTGTACGTTGAAAACGTACCTGAACGGTCAGGAGTTTTACGTACGTTTGAGAACGTACAGGAGCCCATTTACGCACGCAGCTAAGTTGGTAATTTTTCTTACATCCCCCCTGACTATAGCCCTAGGTAAATTTACCAAAGACAAAATTGATTTATTTGACGATACTAGGTAGCATAGATATCATTATGGGAGAAGTTAATCGTTGAAATGATAATCGATACAACAAAAATACCGGCTATCAATTCTTTTTTTCAGATTGGAATCCTTGAAAGAAGTCTATGAGCCCATTTACCACGAGGCTAAAATGATAGCCTGGTTTGAACCAGGACACCCATACGGACCACCCAAGTCGGACTAGCCAATCGGACCAATTGCCCAAGACCCAAGACCTAAGTCCAAGGTTCGGGTCCGGGACCAGGCTCGCCTCCGCCAAAGGCGGACGGCCGAACCCATGTACGAGGGCCTGCATGAGCTTTGTTCACACAAAGTCCATAATACCTGCTGGCCCACTTGATATTCACTTAGAATATGTAAATATTTTTAAACTCCCTTCCACATTGATTAACATTCAGTGTGGGATAAACAAAATTAAACTTAAACAACCGTTCAACTTAAAAGCATTATTTCTCACTCTCCAATAATTGGATTTGAGAAGTTCAAGATGCTACGATTATCTAAACGAAACGTAGATCGACCCTATACAATTTGTTAAAATGATTTTTTGCTGCACCATTAAATTAATTAAATCCAATTTAACAACAATCCCCCACATGAGTGAGAAAACTCAAAAATGAAAACATGTATGCAAATACGTAGCTCAATCCTTAAGAGACAATAGAGAATAGGGATAGGTGGCTTGTGGCCTTGAACCCTCCTTAGTTAATACTACCGAGCATACCGATAGATTAGTGAACATAATTCTTGAACTATTCCCCTTTGGTATACTAGACAATAGTACCAACCCACTAAGGTCTCAGAATTCTTCCGTTCTCACGTTTGTGTCCATTTCTGTCCATGGACTTCTTTGGATTTATAAGCATACAGTAGAAGCGGCCCTCACTTCTCGCTTACATAGGTGATTCTTAAAACGAGTATTCTATCATACTCAAGTCAAAGACCTGCACAAGAATCATTAAAAATCAGAGATTTATCCTCACCACGTGACAGATTAGAAACTCTACTTTTGCTGTTAGGGAATAGGATCGTAGATTTTTGCTTACCCAGACTTGTATAGTTTAGTTTTTCCATTGAACCAAGTTTGTGGGATCTCCACTCATCATGGTTGGGTTTCCACTACAATCATCTTTAAGATGTGGATTTCACTCCCATTCCTTCAAGCAACTTATACATCTGATATCGAGCTAGATTATCTATCGACCTTACGTAGTCAACTGAGATAATCCCACTCGATAACAAATGTCTTACGGTGTTATATCTCCGACGAATATGTTGAGACTTACCGTTATGCAATTCACTTATTGCCCTTCCAGTAGCTGCTTGACTATCACAATGAAGCATAACCGGCGGCACGGGTTTCTCCCAACATAAAATATCTTCCAAAAAGTTACGAAGCCATTCTGCTTCTTCACCTGCTTTGTCCAAAGCGATAAGCTCAGATTCCATGGTGGATCGGGCTATACATGTCTGTTTAGTGGATCTCTAAGAAAAAGCTCCTCCCCCTATTACAAACACATACCCACTTGTTGACAGTGAGTACTTTGAGTCAGATATCCAGTTTGCATCACAGAAACCTTCAATTACGCTGGGGTATCTACCATAATGTGGCCCAAAGTTCAAAGTATACTTTAAGTATATCAAAACTCTCACAAGCGCTTTCCAGTGTTCTCCACTTGGATTGCTTGTATATTGACTCAGTTTGTTTACCGATCAAGCTAGATTAGGTCTTGTACAGTTAGAGATGTACATCAGACATCCAATGATCCTAGCCTAGTCCTTCTGAGCAACAGGGTCACCTCTGTTCTTACTTAAGTGAACATCGAGTTCCATTGGTGTCTTTGCTGGAAGATTATCGTAAGCATTGAATTTCTTAATCACTTTCTCAATGTAATGAGATTGTGATAAGACAACTCCATCTGGAGTTCTTATAATTCGTATACCAAGAATTGTGTCAGGAACTCCCAGATCCTTCATGTCAAAATTCCTTTTTAGCATGAGTTTCGTCTCATTAATCACTTGTAGGTTGCTACCCATGATTAACATGTCATCTACTTAAAGACATACTATAACAAATCTGTCAATGTAGATACACTTATCGCACTCGTTTATCTTAAACCCATTTGACATCATCACTTCGTCAAATTTCAAGTGCCATTGTAAAGGTGCTTGTTTCAAGCCATATAACGACTTAACCAGTTTGCACACCTTTCTTTCTTGTCCAAGTTTTACAAAACCCTCAGGTTGTTCTATATAGATTTCCTTTTCTAATTCGCTATTTAAAAAGCTATTTTTACATCCATTTGGCAAATCTCAAGATTGTGCAAAGCAGCAATCGCTAAAAGAACCCGTTTAGAGGTAATTCTCGTCACAGGAGAGTATGTATCAAAGAAATCATATCCCTCCTTCTGGAGAAATCCTTTCACAACCAAACGAGATTTATGCTTATCGATTAATCCATCAGCTCTGAACTTTCATTTTAGAATCCATTTACTTCCTAAAGGTTTACACCCTTCTGGTAAATCAATCAGAATCTACGTATGGTTCTGCATGATCGAATCGATCTCGCTCTGAACAGCTTCCTTCCAGAATGAATTATCGGTCCGGGAGAAAGCTTCTTTTAATGAGTTTGGTTCTTCATCCAAGAGGAAAACCACATAGTCGGGACTGAAATCCTTTGCAACTTTAGCTCGAGTACTCCGTCTAGGAGTTAGAGCTTCAAGTTCTGAACCAGGTCATTAACGAGACTTAGGTTCAACCCCCACAAGTTCTTGACTTGTAGTTCCTTCAGAATTACCAGTGTTTTAACTGGAAGCAGCTTAATCCTTACAAGGATAGATATCTTCGAAGAATTATCGCATTCCTTGACTCAATGGTAGTTCCGACATTCATGCCCGGAACATCTGACCTATGAATGATAAATCAATAGGCGCTACTATTTAGTGCATAACCAATAAAAACACAATCAACCATTTTGGGTCCGATTGTCACTTGCTTCGGTAGAGGCACTTCTACCTTCGCTAAACACCCCCACACTTTGAGGTATTTATAAGAAGGTTTCCTACCTTTCCACAACTCATAGGGAGTTTCGTCCCTACCTTTAAGTGGAATTTTATTGAGGATATAGTTAACCGTTAAAACAGCTTCCCCCCACATATTCTGAGGTAACCCAGAACTAATCAACAAAGCATTCATCATCTCTTTCAAAGTACGATCTTTGCGTTCGGCAACGTCTTTCGTGCATAAGGGGATATAGTTTGATTAATTATGCCACTTTCGTTGCACAACTCCTTAAATGGAGCTACGTATTCCCCCTCCTCTATAACTTCGAATGGAATTGATTTTGCAGTTAAGTTGATTTTTGACTTCACTCTTGAAGTTCTGAAAAGCTTCAATAGCCTCTTCTTTACCTCTCAAAAGGTGAAGGTAACAATAACTTGTGCAATCATCAATAAAAGTAATAAAATTCTTTTTGCCACCTCTGGTTTGCACAAACTTTAAATCACATACATCCGTGTGTTCCTATAGGTGTTGTGCTCCTTTCTACCGATTTAAATGGTAACTTTTTCATTTTTACTTCTACATAATTTCACTTACTTTTATTAACAAATTCATTTACTTTAAGCAAATTGAGATTTCACAATCATTTTATTGCATTAAGATTAACGTGGTCTAATCTAATGCCATAAACTGGAGCACTCAGTCAAGTAAGAGGAATCAGAAGCAGTTTTATTAATGACAGTTTTTGGGTGTATAGCCATTACACTGAGTTTGAACAGTCCATCTGTAAGGTAACCCTTACCCAGAGGTGTTCCAAACATGTATAGTACAAACTTATTAGTCTCAAATACAAGTTTAAAAGCACGACTAACTAGAATTGAACCAGAGACTAAATTCTTCTGGATGTTCGGAAAGTGCAGCACCTCATTCAGAGTGATCTCCTTGCCGGAGGTCATTTTGAGGACAACCAAACAAACGCCTGCAACTTGCGAAGAAGCTTGGTTTCCCATGTTCAACTTCTTTCCCTTACAGGAATGGTATTTGGAGAACAAGCTCCGGTCTGCACACACACTGGCGGTTGCAGCAGTATCGATGAACCATTGACCATGGTTCTCGACCATGATAGCTTCCTCAGTGATAACCTCAATGAGATCATCACTAGTCATCTCTCTCTCGGCTAGTTGATCACTTGGCTTGGCCTTTTGCTTTGGCTTGCGACAGTTCTTAGACAGGTGTCCGGGTTTGCCACAGTTAAAGAAGTTGCCACTGAACTTCTGAGAAGAAGGAGCTTTAGGCTTTGCGTTGCCAGGACGCGGCCTCTTCTTCGAGTTGTCTCCTCGTTCAAGTAGGTTCAACCGAACCTTTCGAATTCTGGTACTGAACTCGAATTTCGGACTCAATTCGTACCTTTCGGATAATGTCTTCAAGAGACATCACCTTTCGCTTGTGCTTGAGATATGTCTTGAAGTCTTTCCAGTTCGGAGGAAGCTTATCAATCATGGCAGCTGCCGTGAAAGCATCAGGAAGTATCATCCCCTCTGCGTGGACATCATTCGTTAGCGTTTGGAATTATTGAACTTGTTCCATAACTGGGCGAGAATCAACTATTTTGTAGTCCATGAAATTTGTGACTACAAATTTCTTAGTACCAGTCTCGTCGGAGCTGTACTTCTTCTCGAGTGCCTCCCAGATCTTCTTGGAGGTCTTTACATCTGAGTACACATTACCAAGGCTATTTTCCAGGCTACATAGGAGAAAGCCTTTGCACAGATAGTCACCGCTGTGCCAATTATCATATGTGGCAAGAACATTGAAGTTGGTCTCGGACTCATCCGGAGTGGGTGGTTCGTCTTCCTTCACGAAGTTAGCGAAGCCAAGCATCGTAAGGTAGAACAACATCTTTTGTTGCCATCTCTTGAAGATTTCACCATTTAATTTTGGAGGCTTCTCCACGGCAGGGATAATCCGTGAAGAGTGCACCGGAGCGGTCATAGTCGGAATAAACGTTCCCATCGTACCCGTTGAATGGGTAGCTGAAGTAGAGGAATATTTTGGCGGAGCAGTTGCAAACATATTATGAACCGAAGTTCCCGTCATCCCAGTAGGATGGATTCCAGCCAAAGCTGACACATCTTAGACCAAAGTCCCCATCTCATAAGGGAACGATCCAGCAGCTGAAACTGTGCTTGAGAACATGCTCGGAACCGAAGTTCCCATCATCCCAGTTGGATAGTTCATAACCGAAGCTGACACAGTTTGGACCGAAGTCCCCATCCCATAAGGGAACGATCCAGTAGTGGCTGAGGTTGGGTTGGTTGCCGAGATTCGCCTCGACAGTGTCTCCAGGAGGGTGTCGAGAGCTCCTTGGTTGATGAGGAAATCAGCATGACTCAAGTTCATATTTGGCGTAGACGCACCAATCGTTGAGGTGTTCGTGACTGCCGGGGAAATTATCGTCATTGGGATGGTGGAGGTATTGGCAGGAGCGGTCGAACTAATCTATCCAAGTAACGAGTCGGTCGCGGTGGTTGAGGTAGACATCATTTCCAGTAGTGATATTAAAATAGAAAATTACAAATAAATTTCATCTTGCGATTGGTGGAAATAATACGAGCATAAATAGGGAATATAAGAATATCACTATAACTGGAAAATGAACAGGAAAGAAATATAATTAGTCGAGTAGAGTTTAAGACTCTCTCCGCAAAACGAAATTGCCCTGGCAGTGCACTTCAGTTTTGGCAATTCGTCCCCAAAGATGAAACGACTACGTCTCCAGTATAACAACACCATAAGATACTGGAGTTCTGGCGAACTGGAGGAACTTGGATAGAGCTACGAAAAGGTAATAATCCAGAATGATATGTATGTAGAATGTTCTATGTTCTTTTGGTGTTTTTCAGGTGTAGGAGATGCAGGAGCCTCTCACCCTTATATAGGGGTTCCAGCGGGGAAAGTAACAGCAGCTTAATGACGTCCTTAAAGGCAGCATTAAGACGCTCAAACTTGGCACCTAGCAGCATGAAACTGGACAGACGTTCAAACCTGGCAGTATGAACCTGGACAGGTAGTAACGTACATGCATTAAATTGCATGACGTTTTCGTACGTTGGAAACGTACCTGAATGGTCAGGAATTTTACATATTGGAATCCTTCAAAGAAGTCTATGAGCCCATTTACCACGCGGCTAAAAAGATAGCCTGGGTTGAACCAGGACACCCATATGGACCACCCAAGTCGGACTAGCCAATCGGACCAATTGCCCAAGACCCAAGACCCAAGTCCCAAGGTTCGGGTCCGGGACCGGGCTCGCCTCTGCCAAAGGCGAACGGGCGAACCCAAGTCCGAGGGCCCGCGTGAGCTTTGTTCACACAAAGTCCATAATACCTGCTGGCCCACTTGATGTTCACTTAGAATATGTAAATATTTTTAAAATCCCTTCCACATTGATTAACATTCAGTGTGGGATAAACAAAATTAAACTTAAAATACCTTTCAACTTCAAAGTATTATTTCTCACTCACCAATAATTGGATTTGAGAAGTTCAAAATGACACGATTATCTACACGAAACGTAGATCGACCCTATATAATTCGTTAAAACGAATCTTTACTGCACCATTAAATTGATTAAATCCAATTTAACAACATTACCCAAGGTAAAAAATAGAGTCGAAAAAAGTCCATGTAAGTAAGAATCAATTGTTTCCTTTTGAAAAAATGTACAACTAGACCTCTGAACAATTGCACCAAGAGCATCCAGGCCCTTAATGTATTCTTTTTGTCATGTCAAGACCTAACTTTTTCAAATGGAACAACGGAGACCTTAATCTTTTTTAAAGTCCAAATGTTTGCTCATATATAAGTTTTTAGAGTTAAATAAAATTATTTTTATCAAATATGTACAATTATAATCTCTTTAATTGTACTATATTCGTGTTCATTAAAAGTTTATTATTAGTTTTATAAAAACTCTGTTGAGGAATTTATTCTTGGAAATAATTCCTATTTTGTTATTTGCCTTTCTTAGGCACAAAATTAATTAGGAACTCTAGATTGTGTTTCCTAGTTTATTTATAGGACTTTATTTTCCTAGATTGTGTCTCGATTTTTGTATGCTTATTTACCAAGTTTAGAATTCTAGGATTGTCTATTTAAGACAAGAGAAGTCTAAAGCTTGGTACAATTCTTTACGCACGGGATTGCTAAAGCAGGAGACGCACGACGCAAATCAGAAGATGCACGGCAAGGAAAGAAGACGAAGACTACTTGGAGCGATTGTTCGAGATCTACAAGTTCTTTGAAGTTGCGTGACCAACAGAGAAGAGCTTTTCAATCTAGGCGACAAGTATTTAGTATCATGTGTTTTGATACTTTAGTTTTCATATATTACTTTATATTTTTGTATTGATTGAAAACAAGAAAGTAATATAGTTTTCGGGTTCGTACACCCAAGTTCACAAGTACTTTTACTTGTGAACTGAATTTAAATTTGCCGTGTTCTTAAATTTATTTCCGCTGCATATTTTTATTTTAACTCTTGTTGATGTTGATAGTCAGTGTTGGTTAACATTGAATAACAACATCATAAAACTGAGACTTATTTTTAAAACAATAGACCTTTAAATTCTACAATTGGCATCTAGAGTGGGTTACTTAAACTTTAAGTACTGATCCTTATTTATTTTAGGTGCTATGGATGCTCAAGGCAACCCAAGGCCTCCAATCCTCAATGGGTAAAACTACTCTCTCTGGAAACAGAGAAGCGGTGGCACTTAAAAAGCATCGACGAACGTGTATGGAAAATCATCCTTCTTGGATGGGAAAAAGCCACGTTTTACTGATGGTGAAGGCGATACCTTCCCCAAAAAGGAAGTAGATTGGACTCCTGAGGAAGCAGCTGCTGTAAAATGGAATTCCAAATGCATCAATACCTTGTGTAGCTATGTAGATGTAAGTTACTATCGAGTCATCAAGAATTACGAGTCAGCAAAGGATGCATGGGACGCACTCCAAAGTGTGTGTGAAAGAACTGCGAGCGTGAAGAAATCAAGGCTGAGAATGTTGATGTCAACTTTCGAAGCGATGAAAATGGATGAGAAGGAGTCGATCATGGACTATGCCATGAGATTGTCAGACGTCACAAACGAGTGAAGAGAACTTGGTGAATTAATAACTAACTCTCGTCTTGTAACGCCCCGATTTCGATAATTGTAAATAGATTTACATGTTAAATAATAATTGAAGGAATCTTGGCGTCACAAATAAATGTCGAATTTCATAACAGTAACATAATAAAATTCATGATTTCAAATGACCAAGTTTACGCAGCGGAATATTTAAAACAATAACAATCAAATTGCTATCAATGGAAAACGATAGCTAGAGTACGATTTAAATCCAATTCCACATTCTTTTGAAAACATACAGGTAGGGACCCACCGACTTGTCTTATGTTAAAATTCTATGTGCTCAAATCTATGTGCAATGTGTATCATGAAATTCTATGTTTATAAAATAATATAGCCGTGGACCGCAAAAGTTGTCCGTGACCGGGGAAAAGGGTCATTGGGTTTATCCCAGCGTGCTATATCCAATGATTAAAACCAGGGGCCTTAAGTGCCTATGACCGGGGAAAAGGGTCATCGGGGAAGCCTATGACCGGGGAAAAGGGTTATAGGGGAAACCCGCCGCGTTTTAGCTGCAGTCAACTATCTTCCAAAGTAAAATTATGAATTCTATGGTTAATTGTGCTATTTCTGATTTTGTATAATTTTTCATGAGGTATGTCGGTGTACTTATTGAGTACGCTGAACTCACCCCAATCAACGATGTTTTTCTTTCAGGTACAAACGAGAATATCGAGTGAATGGGAAACGAGGAAGGAAAAAGGATACGTGTTATCCGTTTTGTTTA
>BMAC01000579.1:19995-42278 GCA_014905375.1 Phtheirospermum japonicum
TACTCCCTCTCGTTCATTTTAAATGTCGTTTTACAAGTTATGTTTTATTTCAAATTAATTGTCGTTTTATAAATTTTATTTTTTCAACTTATGAATAGAGAAGTAAGAGAGTTTAATTAAATGTCGTTTTATATATATATATTTGACTTTTATATTTTTTTTATCAATTATTAATATTTCTAATTAAACTCTCTTACTTCTCTATTCATAAGTTGAAAAAATAAAATTTATAAAACGACAATTAATTTGAAATAAAACATAACTTGTAAAACGACATTTAAAATGAACGAGAGGGAGTAATTTTATTTTTTCTAAAAACATCCTTTCTTGGGTGAAACCCCATCAATAAAGTTTTTTTTTTTTTTATAAATATATAAATGGTGTATAATGAATATAAAATCAGAAATTCATATTCATTATAGATGATTAATACTATAACATACGCAGGACTCTAAATATGATTAGATAAATAATTATAGTGGTGGGTTCACATAGGAACCAATCCCTATGTGGGAACCTAGAAACATGTTATATTATATAATTTGATATTATTTATGAATTATGTACATACTAATTATGATAATAGTAAAAATCAAGAAAACATAAAAATAGTAATGTGAAAATATAAATAATATTTTGCATTATTTAAATTAGTATTACATATAATATAACGGTTCCTAGGTTCCCGCCTAGGGAATTGGTTCTTATATGATCTGAATCAATAATTATATATATGGGTGTGTGTGTGTGTATATACTATTTAATATTTTAATTGTTAAAACAACAAAAGTAATACAAATAAAAGAGAGTAGGTCTCAAACCGGTCTTATATTATGTAGTTTTGTAGATATATGATTTTGAAAAGAAATGTTAAGTCTCGTGGTAAATAACACCTGACTTAACATCAACAAGTTTGGAAATTGTAAACTTATAACACAGCAGATGTTATGATTGATGTTAAGTAACACCAGCAATAACACCAAACAGAGAAATATTAGATTAGCAGTGGAATAAGAATAAATGAACACACTTATTAAACTTTTAGCCCGTAAGTAAATGTACTTACGGACATGGGTATACAAACCCGAAAACTATATTACTTAATTGTTCAAGATCAATTACAAAATACTTAAGCAACATATGAAAAACAAATGTATCAACACTTGATACACAAATACTTGTTGCCACGATAGATCAGATCTCCTCCGTTGGTTACGAAACGTTGAAGATCTCTTGGTTTTGAATTGTAGCTACAAGTAGATGTTGTGCTCGTGTTCTGCTTCTCGGGAAATGTCTTGCGTCCCTCCAAAAACCGTACTTCATTTGTGTCGTTCTTTTCCCTTAAATAATCAAGACTCCTAGTCTTGATAAACAAGTTAGGCTAAAAATAAGAAAACTAAATAAAGTCCTAAACTACCTTATAAAATAAATCTAGAGTACTAAATAAAACAAAGTTCAAGAAAGGCAAACAAACAAAAAGGAAAATTGCCAAGAATAAAATTTTCAATAATCTCCCACTTTTACCTTTGTGGACAAAACACAAATGACGCAAGTAAGACATACCAAAAACTCCCCATAAGTTTAACAACTCCCAAAGAAATTGTTTAAACCACCCAACATAGAAAAATTGTTTTCGCACCAACCAAGAATAATAAAAAAGAAAAAACAGAAACTAAGAGAGGCTTGATCACTCAAAGACCACGAGCTCTCTTAGATCGTCGAGCAGACATCGATGTCCCTTCATCAGCCTTCCTCTTCCGCAGTAACTTCTTCATTTTCTTTAGCTTCTTGTTCCTTGACAAGATCTTCTTCCTTCTCTTGCTTAAGCTGGCCAACACCTCGGTAGCTTTTCCATCAGTATCCTCGGTAGCCTCCTCGTCAGCCTCGGTACCGTCATCATCCTCATTCTCTCCCCTTTGTTCAGAAAGCAAAAAGGCCTCCATCAAAGAATCCTGTTGTGCCTAGAGCTGTGTAATCTGGTTGTCAAGCATAGTGAGCTGAGCACGAACAACCTGAGCTGAGAGACGAACCATGTTGGGACTGGTGTTGGGAGCGCCAGAACTGTCACCAGATAAAACACCATCCCGCACGGGCTCCTGCCAAGGGAGATCCACAACACGTGCCCCAACCAAGTGCTGGCTACGTAGGGTGAACCACTCAGCCTCTCTAGTAAGAGCATCCTCCTTATATGGCGTAAGGCCTTGATTCTCCAGGATGCTGTAAATAAGGGAGGGAAAACAGAGAGAAGAAACATTCTTGGAGGTGGAAAACCTGGTTATAGCATCAAAGACCTGTTGGCCAAAATTGAGCTTGATGCCCCGACCAAGTTTAAATAAGAACTGAGCCTGAGGGAGAGTCAGAACGGTCGTATTCACTACTGCAAACTGCCTAATTAATGGAGGTTTTTTCTGGCTATTAACGGCGGTTTTTGAACAGCCTTTGTATCGACCGCCGTTAAAAATTACGGCGGTTTTTAAAAACCGCCGTAAAAAGTGGAATTTAACGGCGGTTTTCGAAGACATTTAACGGCGGTTTTCAAACCGCCGTAGAATGTTAAGTTTAACGGCGGTTTTAGAAACGCCATTAATTGGTTCACTTTTTACATCGGTTCTGAAGAAATACCTTCTAGAAAGTAGTAAAAAATTAAAAAAAAAATGAAAACAGGTGCACTAAAATTAAATAAAAGTAGGAAATTGATTATGCTAAGCATCAAAATTAAATAAAAGAAGAACATTAAATAATCTCCCATTGATTACTTGAAGATTGATTATTCCAAACAACCAGGATCATCTTTCTAACAATCCAACCAAATGTACTACTTATAACTATTTAAAATATTGATAATTTCTCAATTATTAATCTTTCTCGACAAATCTGCAGATTAATTTATAAAATGAAAAGAAAATTGTAAAATGTGATTGCCAGGACAAGTGTTTGAGATCGTTCTTCCTGAGTTTCAATATGATCATTGTTCATTCCTCGAATCCTTCTTGGTTAGGCGAGTAAACCCTTTCATGTCGAGTAGGAGCTAAACCTTCCTCTGCCACCTCTTGCTCCTTCGCACAAGCCAACATCAACAAAGTTGAAGCACACTGGCCAGTTTGTTCTGCTCCACCTCAACTTCTCCACCTCTCTCGACATTGTCATATAGTTCGTCTCCATCACCTGAAGAGATTCAAGGTGGTCACTGTATAACTTCTTCTCGTATTCATAAGTAGCCCTGTGCAGATCAAATTCCAAAAATATTAGACCTTTTTAACCGTAACACCAGATTAAAAAAAATTACAAAAGCAAATTCGCAAGCTGTGATGCCAAACACCGACTATTTCGTCTTAATGTCAGCCAACTAAATTAAATCATCGCACATAATTGTCAAAGCATGGCATGTGAGAATTGAATGGACCAAAAGTGTCAAACTACARAATTAATTTTGACACGAGTTGATCAAATCTGCACCGTTGATAAGATCYTAGGCAGGCATCTAACAGTCTTCAAGAATAGAAAATCAAGAATATTAATCAAAGATCATGCCAATGGAGTGATAGACCACGTACTCTAATCGTATTCTTAATACATGCTAACAAACTAATAATTATATCAACAAGGGACCCAACAAATTCCTCTCATTTTATTAGGCCTTATAAAACACATGAAAATACAAATCTATTTCTAAAAAWTAAAAGTTGACAGCGTTTGCAAATAGAAATCGAGAATTGATTAAGTTATGAGAGAGCCTTTAGTCGAAAAGTCGTATAAGCGCTTTGCTTGTACATAAAAATCCAACTAAAAGCAGAATCATAAATCTAAACCACTCCTCCCTCTACATCACAATTCTGATTAAACAAAACAAAATCAAACATTTGCAAACACTAAAACTAAAATGTGATTTTATTCAGCTAATAACTGAAAATCATTTTTTTTAGCATTTGCAAACACGCTCTCTATATACACGTGTATATTCTCGAAGTAATAATATATATTAATAAAAAAAAAAGTAAAAATACAAATTTCTTTAGGCTCAACCTCCTCATGTATGGGTATTTACTTATCTTTCTTGCATGGTCTTGGTGCCGGATCGTTCCGATCAAATGACCATCCAAGAAACTTTAAACGTATATGTACCTATTATGTTCTTTTTTGTTGTCGCTTTTGGTTCATTTTCACCAAGATCTCCGCGTATAAGATTTCGTTCCACGCATCGGGCACACCGGGCAGACACCAATGGCTGCAGTCCTGAAAGCTCAACGACGATCGTCTCTCTTCATCGGACAAATGTTGCTTCCGATAAATCGACGGGTGTCCGTCCTTCCAGTAATCGGTCATCCGCGTGACGTTCAGATAAGTTACGCGGATTTCATATTTTTCAAGACTTTCTCCAAAACGGCCAACTTGGGGGGATACGGCGTGAGATACAAACAACCATGAACATTCAAATAGATTAAAAAGAATTAGAAAACAGTTAAATAACCTGTTCACGAGGCACTTGTGGCAATACATCATGGTACATGTCTTGTTATTCTTCAAAATCGTGCATGCTGCCACAAAATCCCTGGTTTTTTGTCGACACTGCCAAATGTGAAATTCAMAAATGAGAGGAAATGTCAAACCARTATAGAGAACATAGTGAACACATATGTAAAATAGMAWTTTTTCTTGCTATAATGTAGAACTTCATAGGGAATATATCAAATGCAATAATATCTTTCTATATTTCTTTTTTGTTTGCCAATCACTAGATCGAGCAACTAGGGTAATCATGAAATGAAAWTTTCAGTTTTTTACATTCAAACCACAGAACATAAACTCAAGAATAACATAACGAGTAAGCAATGAATAAACAATTTGAGATAACTATACACTTGGTTTATATTTCAGATTTACATGATCAGACATTTCTAGGTCAATTTCTTCCCAATTGCCACCATATGATTAACCAAATTTCTAGCACCCTCTTTCAAGAATAATAATAATGAATAATAATAAATCTTCAGCAACATGACTATCTAAACACAGAGGAAACAAACATATTTATTATTTAAAAAATAAAATCGACGAAATGTTAAACAAAGAGGGGTTTTTTCTCGGAATACAAATTCACACCTGATGACAAGTTTTCCCATTGACGGGATCATAAATCCGGCCACCGATAACCCGGAGTTCGGGTTTTCTATTCGTCTTCGCAGGCGAATCAGCAACGCCATTTTCGTGGAGCTTGCTCTCCTTCTTCGCAGAGCTCTTAACTGAAAATTACCGGCTGGTTTCGCAAGTTTACCCTCGCCGGTTGGATTGATGAATGGGTTAATCGAGGTCGGGAAATTGAAAATTAGGGTTGCGCATTTTCGAGGTCGGCGAAGATGAGGCGGCGGCGGGAAATGAGGTCGGCGAAGATGAGGTCAGGAAATTGGAAATTGAAAAATGACGAAAAGGAAAGAAGAATGAAGGGTCAATACATTTGTTTTGAATGGACGGTGGAGATCAAGAGATTTGTTTTGAATGGACGGTGGAGATCAGTAGATCAACAAGTACCAGGATCCATGACGTGGCTTTTAATTTTGTGATTTCTATTTTTATTTTATATACATTTTACGCGGGTATTTATAAACCGCCGTTAAAACATATTTAACGGCGGTTTTTCCAGAACCTCCGTTAATAAGCCGCCTTCGTATACTGTTTTTGCAGTAGTGATTCTTCGAGGGCACCCAGTTAAAAATGGTTATCTTATGCAAGACCGAGTTAAGGGAGGACAAACGTGGGCAACTGTTCTCGACACTTATTCACCAATCCACCAGATAAAAATAGAATGACTTCATTCATATCATCAACCGTCGAGTCACCATGGTATGCCTCAGTACCAAACAACTCATTAATCAAGTCTGAAGTAAAGGAATAGACCTTTCCACGTAAAAACACTTTACCATAATTCACAGATTTGGGATTGGCAATAGAAGGTAACAAATTTGCATAAAACTCCAAGACAACAACACGAACAAACGGCATGGAAGTAGTGGTAGTTGAAAACATACCTCGGTGTTTAAAGAAAGCAATTAGATTTTGCTTTTCAAAGAGATCAATTGGGACTCGGCGCTCAGTAATTAAGCCCCAGTTCTGATATTCTGAGAACAACTCCTCGGCTTTGCTTGTCAGGAACCTGAGAGAGACTAGCTCCATGTCCTCAATCTTTATGGCCTGAGATGGAGCTTCATCAGAGTGGTCTGAGGCAGCAGATGTGATCGGTGCACCGCTAGAAGAAACGAAATCAGAATTAGCATTAGAGGATGGAACTGGTTCAACAACAGGTGATGTTGGATTTGGTGACAAATCACCGGACCTAACATCAACTTTCTGGGCGACAACAGGCACAGTGCCCTTAAACTTCTTCTTTGCGGCCTTCTTAAATGGTCGAAGATCTCGGATAAGAATCTCGTAGATGGATCGGGTGAAAACTCAAACCCAGAAATAGGTTCAGGTTCAGGGTGAACCTCAGGAACAAGAATGGTAGTAGGTGTAGCTTCAGCAGGCTTGGAGGAACTGGAAACCTCCCCATTGAAAAAGTCAAGAATCTCATAAGGAGCAGTTGAGTACTCAGTCTTAGTTGATCCGGGTGACACTTTGATATGCGCATGAGGGTTCTTCTTGTCAGCAAGCTTTACAGTCTCCTTCAGGCGGCGAGTCCTCATCGGCGCCATGTGGGGAGCAAAGGAGATCGCTGGTGCAGCAACAGGGGCGGAGGGCACAAACTCCTGATCATCCGAGTCTGTCATGACAATGACTTCCTTGGATAGGTTCATATGCTCGAGCGTCACAGTACGCCATGGTCCTGCCTGACTTTTTGGAACATCCGTCGGCACCACGCCTGGTGGGATGTTTCTCAGCCAACGGGACCTCTTCAAGGTCGGATCACCAACACGCCCAAAAGTTTCCTCAATAAGCGAAAGGTTTGGTGGGTTATCGACATCAGTTTCATTCCCACCCTGACTGGGAAAAACGTGAACCTCTGGATTAGCGTCACTGGGCACCGGAATAGGAACAACGTTTTGAGATTGGAGCGGTGGTGAACCGACAGGCGGTGTTACAACCGGTGATGGGTTTTGGGGGAAGGTGCCACCGATCTCTTTGCGGATATCCAGGACACGAATCTCTCAAGATTCACTGGTGCCTGGTCATTAGACGAGTTCTGCACGCCGGCAGGGAGCACGGGAATTCTGCTCGAAGAAGACATCCTGTTGCAAATTTCAAAAAGACAACAAAAAGGAACAGAGGCAATTCGAGATAGACGCTGAAGAAGTTGAGAGTTGGAGAGTTTTAATTGCAAGAGGATTAAAGAAAAGTGGGATAAAAACTGTAACAAATCAGACTCTTAAACAGAAAAGAATGAGCGTTGTAATAGGAGAGAGAAAGGTAAGGTAAAAACCCTAATTTGCCTATTATCCTAATTTAACCCACAAAAGATTTTCTTTCCATCCAAAAACCCCACTCCCTCTTAATATAGGATACATGATATCCACTTAATCAACCAAAAAACCAAAGCAAATCGCACGTCCCTACAATTGCATAAAACTGAAATAGAGCTGGAATTTTGAACCATCACCATAGTCGTAAAAATACGTACAGGGTGAAAAACCTCCTGCCACATCAACCTTGTATTACTTTTCCAACTCACCGGTGTTAACACCACTGAAACAATCGATTAACAAGATCCTCAACAAGATTGAGAGAAATCAAAGAGAGAAGCAAGCACAAGTAACAGAACACATAACAATTTGGCATCTTCACATAGTATGAATGTCTTAGCAGATGCCTGAAATATATGACCTAAAAAGATAAAAATACACTTAACATTCAATGACTTGATCAGTGTTTCTTTTCATGACTGATGACATTATAACCAGCATTACTTCAGGTGAAGTCAATGAAAACAGACTCCTTAACCCAAGTTAATGACAAAGTTAAAACCGTTCAATGAGGTGAAATTTAAAGATTGGATATTTTTAATCCAGATTTTCTTCATCTTTTTATAGATTTGAAGAGAGATTATCTTAACAATTGCTTTTAACACCCCTTATTTTAGGACTTGGGAGAAAATCTGTTTCTGCGGGAAAGTTCCACAATCACCTATTTAAAGAGGTTAGTCCTTTTGTCATCACTTTTATTACAACACATGGTCTTTTTGCACCAAAAATCAGACCCAATGCATTCATATTAAGTATGAAACAGAAAAATAAAAACGTATGCAATATATACAAATGTTGTGACTGATGACGGAATTGAGCGTCACAACATCAAAACCAACATGGACTAGACAATGCACATACCGAGATACTTCTCAGATGAGAGAATGTATTGAGATCTAATGCCTTTGTGAATATGTCAGCTAGTTGATCGTCTGTCCCTACATGCTCAAGACTCACTATCTTCCTCTCAACCAAGTCTCGGGTAAATTGATACCTGATGCCAATGTGTTTTATACGAGAGTGCTGAACGGGATTTTCTGAAATATCTATGGCACTCGTATTATCAAAAATTACGATCGGAATACTAATATGGAGACCGTAGTATTCAATCATCTGGTTCATCCACAAAAGTTGCGTTTACGCACTTCCAGCTGCGATATATTCATCTTCTGCTGTAGAGAGGGATATACAATTTTGTTTCTTACTGTACCACGAGATCAGGTTACTACCCAAGAAGAAACATCCTCCAGCGGTACTCTTTCTATCTATGACATCATCTGCCCAGTCCGAATTCGTGTAACCAACAAGTGCGGTGCCAGCATCTTTGGTATACCATATCCTTAGATCACTTGTACCAGCCACATATTTGATTATTCTTTTTACAGCTTCTAAATGTGACTCCTTGGGGTTTGATTGATACCTTGCAAAGACATAAACTTTACATTATATCAGGCCTGCTAGCATTTAAATATAGGAGACTTCCTATCATACTCCTGTAAACGGTGTTATCAACACTGATCCCAACATCATCTCTCGACAGTTTCTTGGTTTTACCCAATGGTGTTTTCTTATGCTTATCATTCTCTAACCCTAATTTTTTAACGAGATTTTAGCATATTTGGTTTGAGAAAGAAAAATACCATCGTCAAGCTGCTTAATTTATAAACCAATAAAATAAGAAAGATTACCTTCCATGCTCATTTCGAATGTGTCTGACATCCGAGCTATGAAATCCTTCACCATATGTTCACTAGTGGATCCAAAAACAATATCATCTACATAAATTTAAACTATAAGAATGTGCTTGTTGGTTTGAGGAGACAAGGTTTTATCAATTTCACCTCGTCTAAAGTTAAAAAATAGTAAATGTTGAGTCAACCTCTCATACCAAGCTCTTGGATCTTGTTTTAAACCATACAACGCCTTTTTAAATTTTAAAATAAAATTGGGTTTGTGAGGATCAACAAACCCTTTAAGTTGCTCAACATATACTTCTTCACTCAGAACACCAAAGCACTCTTAATGTCCATTTGATGCAGAGATATTTTCAAATGGCAAGCAACAACAACAAGGAGTCTTACCGATTCTATACGTGCAAGCGATGCAAATGTCTAATCAAAATCAATCCCCTCAATATGAGTATATCCTTGCTCGACCAGTCTTGCCTTATTTCTAACAATGTTTCCTGCTACATCGGTTTTGTTCTTGAAGATCCACTTAGGGCCAGTGATATGTGTATTTGCAGGGCGTGGAAATAAGTCCAAACCTCGTTATTAAAAAGTGATCCAACTCCTCCTGCATGGATTTGATCCAGAACTCATTCTTCAGTGCTTCTTCCACACGCTTAGGCTCTGTATTAGCAAGAAACAAGGTCTCTCGAATTTGAGAACAATTAGTCGAAAGACATACATATCTTACCATTTCTTTGAAGTTTATCTGTCGCTTCCTTGTGATCCTCTCATCAATATCTCCAATGATTTGACATGTTGGATGATTCCTCTGAATTCTTGATAGAATATCCCTCTGATACAGGTCAATTTGATTATTCAGGTTGTCCTCATCTGAGTCTGAACCTGGTTCAGGAACTTCTGGAGTTGGTGTTAAGACTGATGATGGGTCCTTAGTTCCAACATTGTCTGCTCCTTCAGGAGTTGGTGTTAGGTTTGGTGACATGTCACCAGACCCGTCATCACCTTTAACGTCAGTCTCTGTACCTGCACTATCATGTAAGTGATTCATACATATTTGTTACAAATTTGTACATAATCGAGTCTTGTTGGAGTCTTTTTATTCTCTTAGTTGAGATTAGGTTAAATTCCATTGTTTTGCACTCTTTACCTTCTTGCTTAACTTTTCGACTTATTGATCACTAATCAGACCATATGAGAGTAATTCTTTATTTTCTCATACAGCTAGAGTATCCGGTGAATCCCGAGGACAAAGATAGAAGAAGCAATGCTCAAAAGTAGCCCAAAGGACACTCATCCGATCGGACAGTGTGTGTCGCCAATCGGACTGACTGGTGAAGCGCACACAGGCCAAAAAATTTGGCGCACCGATCGAAGCCGCGAACAGAAGCCTTCGTCCGATCGGACAATAGCTACGTCCGATCGGACATGTACGTTACACATGCAGAATTTTTGGAAATCTTCAGTTACGAAATGGCTGAGCGCTTTTTAAAACTGTAGAGGAGGATAGGGTTTGGTAATCATTCGGTAGAGGAGACTTGGGAGAGGCTAGAGACCCCACCAAACATCTCAAAGGTAGAAAGATTTGACACATCTCTCATACCTCTAGCAAAGACCCGTACGACACCATATCACGGTTCGATTAGTCGCAGACATCGTTCTTCGCTGGAATTCTGGGTTCGTGACAAGCCTTGGGATTCTACGCAACTCTAGGAGTGAGCTCATTCATCTTCATCGCTCGTTGAAAGTAGTTCAACGATTAGTAATCTCTAAACTCTTTCTATTGTAGTTTTTGTAATTAGTTTAATTTGGGATTTGTTATGAATCAGTTGGTGAACATATTGGATAGAATTTTGTTTATGGTTCGCTAAAGTATTGGTGATTGGAATTCGTACTATTGTGTTTTTGGGTTGTTGATGTCGGGTGAATAATTGCTAATGAATTGTGAATGAAGTTTTGATTGGTTTAGTTATATTTCTCACAGCGTTTTAGTATTTGAATTGTTTTTGTGAATGAATATTGAGCATGATTAGTATTTAGTAATGATCTCGTGAGTGGCGTAGTGATAGAATCATTGGTGTTCTTTGGTTATTATAGCATTCGATTATTAGTTTGTTATTGTTTGGGCATGATTAGTAGCAAGTGTGTTTACAATCGTTAGCATGATTTGAGGTAGTTCGTAATAGAATTTGGTCAATTACTTTTCTTATAACATGTCGAGAGATTGACATACTCGAGACATGAAGAGTTCGTATTTGATTTTGTTTAAGCTAAGTCATTTCCAAAACCCCAACTGATCGTGTATTTTAGAAATAGAATTTGTGATATTAGTATAATAAATGTCATTAATTCCGATTTCCATTCCTCGAGAGATCAACCCGAGTTAACTTGCCAGTCTACAAGTGACCCTGTTCTCTTGCGGGCAAACTTAAAACCCTTTCAAGCGTAGACGCGTATTGGTTAACCGGATTTTAATTTTGAAAGGAACACAAAAGTTCGGCTTAAAATTTGGCGCCGTTGTCAGGGAATGGCAAAGGTGTTAATGATGTTTATTTGTGTTAATACTTTCGTATCGTTAGTTGTATAATGTCTTTGGTTTGCCTCTCGGTAATGTGACTTTTTTGTTGTTGATGCATGGTCGACGAAGCCTTAGAGGAGAATTGACCCCATTCATCAATAGCATCGAGCGTGTGACAAGACCGAGACAACTATTTCCTTCCACCGAAGGGAATCTATTAGAAGCAAACAACCAACAAAACTACTTATTACAAATAACATCTTGTTGTTGCATCGAAACATATAAATGTTGACTAATTGGATAACATTTAAAATTCAGCCATCATGGCGAATAATCTACCTCTTGGAGGTCGTGAAAATGGATGAAGAGGAGGAATGAATGGTGGGCGAGGGAGAGGTCAAAACAACCAAACTCCTCCTCGTGATTATCCATACTGCGTGCCACCAATTGATGACATGCGTGTGCAAGAGAAAATGAATAACAACGAGGATGAAGAACCACGCAATCCACCTTTAATCCACGATGAAGAGCCAAGAGAGCCAAGCAACACAAACAACGGGGAGCGCCTACCTAGGGACGATCATCAAATCATGATGCAAGAGGACCCTACTTACCAAAAACCTCCTCAACGATTCCAAAATCGCAAAGAAGCTCGAGCTTACAACGCTCGAGCAAATCAGGAGTTCAAACACAATAACGGTGGTCATGGCGGGCCCCAGCCCCAAAACAACCAACGAAACCACCAAGGACTCGGAAACTTCAAGCAAGAGCAGAACCACGATCATAATAGGAGGGAGGGACAACCGTACAATGCTTGGCAAAGGGAGAATTTCCAAAATGATGGATATGAGAACCACGGGAATTTCGAGGAGGAGCGTAATTATGATTACTACGAAGAGTATGGAGAGGAAAGAAATTTCGGTGTGCGACCTAACTTTGGAGGAAGACGAGGGCGCCGGTACCCTAATGAACATCGTCAAGGAGACCTCCTCTACCCAACGATTGGCCCATACAGTAGTGCAATAGTCTTAGGCCCCGCGGTAAGAGACTATGACTTGAAAGTTGGCAGCGTGAACCAACTGCCTACTTTCCACGGCTTGCCGAATGAAGATCCATTGAATTTCATTCGAAAATTTTACCTTGTGGTGGGCAGAACTCCAGCCCTTGGACTCCATGAAGATCAACTAAGAACGAAGTGCTTTCCTACCACCTTGAAGGATAAGGCGAAGCATTGGATTTTATCGTTGCAACCCAATTCCTTGACTAATTGGGAGATGGTGTACAAAAAGTTTGTGAGTAGGTTCTATTCAGCTCAAATGACGGCCAAACTGCGGAGAGAGATCATGAACTTTGAGCAAATGGAAGGAGAATCGTTCTATGAAGCATGGGAACGATACAAAGGACTCTTGCAGAAATGTCCACACCACAACAACAGCGCAGAGATGGTAAACAATTACTTCCATGAGGGACTATTTCCGATTTATAAACAACAAGTGGAGGTAAATGCCGGAGATTTTGGGGAGCTAACTGCTACGGAAGCTTAAGAACTGTTTGAAATTATGAGCGAAAAATCACAACAAACGAGTTTCCGGCCGAGGAAGTACAAGGTCCAAGGAACCTCTATACCTCGCAACGAAGCAAGCCAAATTGAGGAGCTAAAAAAAAAGTCGCGTTGTTAACAAGCAAAATGAAAAGGGAGTAGGAACCATCGACACCTCCACCAATGATGTGCGAAAGATGCGGAGCGGTAGGGCATGAATCTGACACGTGTAAAGTGGTATTCGACGACGGAGAGGATGAAGAAGTGAATGCCATCCAAAACTATCAACCCAATAACAAGTATGAGAAGAAATTCGCTAGACAGTACAACTCAAATTCAAGCTACATTCCTAATAGCTTGAATTACGTGCCAAATTCCAAGAAATCGGATCCACGACCGCCCCCGAATAAAAATCAAGGAGAAACGAGTGGCTATAACTCTTATCAAAACAAGGGTAAAAACAACTACTCACAACACCCTCCGCAACAATATCAACACACACCACAACAACAGTACCAGCAAGTGCCACCACAACAATACCAGCAAGTGCCACCGCAACAATACCTGCAAGCACCGCAGCCACAACAACTGCCACTCCCGATCAACCCCGACGAAGAGCTAAGACTATGGCGTCAGCAACTAGAGCATGAAACTTTACAAAATCGGGAAGATACACTTCGTACAATTGAAGAAGGCAAGCGGACGAGGAAATAAACTAGAAAAGCTACAGATGATGATAGGTCAACTCTCGGCTTCTATGGCAAAGACAGCAAGTGATCCGGGGAAAGCTACCTAGCCAACCCGAACAATCAATGGCGGTGCATGTGTTACGTGGAGGAAAGAAGGTTGATAACGGAATACGAGAAATCGAGGGGGAAGATTCCGAAAACAAGCCAAGTTTGGTTAGAAAAGACAAAGGAGAGTCTAGTTCGAATGGTGAGAAAGGAGCAGTGGGGAGCATCCACAAATCACGTAACCCATATGTTCCAGGCTCGTTAACTGGAGCTTTTCATCCGAAACGTGCTGAAGCAAATAAAAAGAACGCAGCTGCGATCTATCCGATCGGACTAAGCAGATGACCAATCGGACTGGAGTACAGGAGGGTTTGTCCGATCGGAATGATCCAGGGTGCGATCGGAGTAGAGAACAGGAGGCCTCTTCCGATCGGAACAATCCGGAGTCCGGTCGGAGTGGAGGACAAAAGGTTTCTTCCGATCGGTCGAGTAAGACTGGACCGATCGGAGAAAGAGGGCTGTTGAAGAAAAAAGACCACAACAAGTCATACGGGACGCCGTACCATTCCCCCAATCGCTCAAGCCAGCAAGGGAGAGCAAGAAGTTCATGGAGGGCATCAACAACTAGAGCACGAAACTTTACAAAATCGGGAAGATACACTTCGTACAATTGAAGAAGGCAAGCGGACGAGGAAATAACTAGAAAAGCTACAGATGATGATAGGTCAACTCTCGGCTTCTAATGCAAATACAGCAAGTGATCCGGGGAAGCTACCTAGCCAACCCGAACAATCAATGGCAGTGCATCAACAACTAGAGCACGAAACTTTACAAAATCGGGAAGATACACTTCGTACAATTGAAGAAGGCAAGCGGACGAGGAAAAAACTAGAAAAGCTACAGATGATGATAGGTCAACTCTCGGCTTCTAATGCAAATACAGCAAGTGATCCGGGGAAGCTACCTAGCCAACCCGAACAATCAATGGCAGTGCATGTGTTACGTGGAGGAAAGAAGGTTGATAACGGAATACGAGAAATCAAGGGGGAAGATTCCGAAAACAAGCCAAGTTTGGTTAGAAAAGACAAAGGAGAGTTTAGTTCGAATGGTGAGAAAGGAGCAGTGTGGAGCATCCACAAATCACGTAACCCATATGTTCCAGGCTCATTAACTGGAGCTTTTCATCCGAAACGTGCTGAAGCAAATAAAAAGAACGCAGCCGCGATCTTTCCAATTGGACTAAGTTAATCAACGAAGGAATCATATATCCCATTCTCGATAGCGAGTGGGTTAGCCAAGTACACGTTGTTCCAAAGAAGGGAGGTATCACGGTCTTGGAAAATGAAAAAGGAGAAATCGTCCCAACACGCTTAACCATCGGGTGGCGCATGTGCATTGACTACCGGAAGCTCAATGCGGAGACGAGGAAAGATCACTTTCCACTCTCATTCATGGACCAATTGCTCGATAAACTGGCAGGGCATGAGTATTATTACTTTCTGGATGGCCTCTTCGGGTATTACCAAATTGTGATAACTCCGGAGGATGAAAAGAAAACCACATTCACGTGCCCCTTTGGCACGTTTGCTTACCGGAGAATGCCCTTTGGTTTATGCAACACCCCAGCAACCTTCCAGAGATGTATGATCTCCATTTTCACCGAGTTCATCGATGAATTTCTCAAATTTTTCATGGACAACTTCTCGGTATTTGGCTCTTCTTTTTCTCATTGTTTGAAAAATTTGACAAAAGTACTTGAGCGATGTGTTGAGTCTTATTTGAATTTGAGTTGGGAAAAGTCTTATTTTATAGTGAAAAGTGGAATTATGTTGGGACATGTGGTGTCGAGTAAGGGGTTGGAAGTTGATAAGGCTAAAATCGATGTTATTAAAACTCTTCCACCTCCTAAGGATGTCAAAGAAGTTAGAAGTTTTTTGGGACATGCGGGCTTTTATAGACGTTTCTAAAAGACTTTTCAAAAATTTGTCACCCGTTGTGTAAATTGCTTGGAAAAGACGTGCCCTTTGAGTTTGATGGTGAGTGTCTTAGTGCTTTTAACGTTTTGAAAGAAAAATCGACACAAGCACCAGTTGATGTTGCACCCGATTGGTCTCTTCCTTTTGAAATAATGTGCGACGCATCAAACGAAGCAGTAGGGGCAGTTTTAGGAAAACGAGTGGATAAAATGTTGAGGGTCATTTACTATGCAAGTTATATATTAAATAGTGCCTAATGTAATTACACCACTAAAGAACGTGAACTATTTGCAGTTGTGTTCTCATTAGATAAGTTCTGTTCTTACATCGTTGGTTCAAAGGTGATTGTGCACACTGATCACGCAGCCCTTCGACATTTGTTCGCTAAAATACAAAGTAAACCAAAATTGATTTGTTGGATTCTTCTTTTGCAAGGATTTGACGTTGAAATTAAGGTAAGGAAAGGAAGTGAAAATGTGGTTGCTGATCATTTGTCCCGTATGGTAATAAAAGGAGAGTCTAACAAAACTGAGTTCGTGGACGATGTGTTTCCATATGAGAGTGCGAATGCCATTGAAAGAGTCAATGAACCTTGGTATGCTGATTTTGTTAATTACCTTGTTTGTAAGATTATCCCTAACACTCTTTATTCGCAAGAAAGAAAGAGATTTTTGTTTAAATACAGGAGTTTCTTCTGGGACGATCCTTACTTATACAAGCGATGCAAGGATAGACTTTTTTGAAGATACATACCGGGCGAGGAGAAAATTAGTTTGTTGAAGTTTTGCCACGATGAGGGAGGACATTTCGGGAGCCAGAAGACAGCCTTCAAGATCCTCCAAGACGGATTCTATTGGCCCTCACTATTCGCCGACGCACACCAATACTGTAAGACATGCGATAGATGTCAACGGTCGGGAACGATAGGAAAGAAGGACGAGATGCCCTTAGTACCCAACCAAGTAATCGAGATATTCGATGTATGGGGCATCGATATCATGGGTCCTTTCTCGAAGAGTTGAGAGTACGAGTACATACTCGTAGGAGTAGATTATGTGTTGAAATGGGTGGAGGCAATCCCCACACGGAAAGCTAACTTTGAAATTGTTCTTAAGTTCATTCAAGAGAACATTTTCAGCCGATTCGGAGTAGCGAGAGCAATCATCAGCGATGGGGGTAGCCATTTCTGCAACCGAGCTTTTAATCGACTGATGAGTAAGTATGGGGTGCGTCACAAGGTGGCCACTCCTTACCACCCACAAACTTCGAGGCAAGTGGAGACGAGCAACCGGCAAATCAAGGCCATTCTAGAGAAAACTGTGAGACCAAACCGCAAAGACTGGTCGGCGAAATTGATTGACGCATTGTGGGCATACCGTACAACCTACAAAACAGTGTTGGGCTTGAGCACATTTCGGTTAGTCTATGGAAAAGCTTGTCACCTTCCCGTCGAGTTGGAGCATCGTGCAGAATGGGCGATTCGTACGTTGAATCTTGATTTGAACGAGGCAGGGGGGGGGTATATGAAACTATAGTTGAGTGAACTGGAGGAGATTAGAAACAATTCATACGAGATGGTGTGGGCGAGAAAATGGAGAATGAAAGAAATGCATGAAAAAAAGCTCGTACATAAAAACTTGGAGGTAGGTAAGTTAGCCCTGCTCTTTAATTCTTGTTTTAAACTCTTTCCAGGAAAATTAAGATCGAAGTGGAGCGGCCCATTTTTGATCACCGATATTAACGAGTTTGGGTCCGTGACTTTACTTGATGAGAAGAGTAATTCTACTTTTAAAGTCAATGCCCACCGGGTGAAGTTGTATCACGGGGGCCCTATTTCTCATAAAGACCATGAAGTGGTGATACTCGACGATCCACCTCGAGAAACTTGAAGCTCGAATGAGGTACCGTCCAGTATAAGACGTTAAACGTTGCACTTCTTGGGAGGTAACCCAAGTTTTTCTCTTTTACCTTTCTTCACCTCTAATATTTGTATATATATGTATATATGTCTGTTTAGCATGTTGGCAGGTGCAATTACGAGTACAGCAACAAGGAACGAGTTTCCCAGGACTGAACGATCAGAGACCTACATGTAACCGGTCGGACTACTCAGATAAGCTGTCTGATCGGAAGAGTTAACGTGAGCAATCGGATGGTAGGTGCGGGAGAGTTATTTTGGAAAGAATATTGCCATGCAGAAATAGGTGATTGGGTGAGGATTTACGAAGATTTTTGCTGAGGTAAGGGGATCCTTATTTGGGGGAATCGATTTCGTGAAAAGTAAGTGTATATTTTCTTTCCCTCATCTCGATTTTATTTGATTCTTAAAATCTCTTTTCCTCCACTCTCAACCCCTATATAAACCCACACTCAAGGCTTAAACTCCCACACTAATTCCTCTTCTAATCTCTCATATTCTTGAGACTTACCAGCATCCAATGAGAACCATGAACCATCATAAAAACATCGGTTATGGATGGTTGACCCAGAAGAAGTACGAGGACACCGTTGAGAAATTGGAAGGTGAATTGGAGGAGTATCGTCAAAAGATCCACCAACTGCAAACCGATCTCCACGACTTTCTCACCGAGGAGGTCTCTCTAACAAAAAAATATTGAGCGCCTTCACGACATTCTGAATGATGCGGATGCCGAGATCGTGCAGATGGAAGGTAAGATTGTCGAGCTCGAGGAGCAGGTGGAATACCTTTATGAACTGGCGTTTTGACTCATACCATTTCCTAAGTAGTTCACTAGGCCACCAATTGAGATTGAATAATGATGTTTCTCTATGTGGGATGTTATTATGATGAATTGCGTATTATGTTAATAATGAGTATTACTGGTCACGAATTAAAATAAATAACTTTTGGGTGTGGAATAACTCGTTCGTGCTTAATGATCGTTTGCATTTTTTTACAGGTTGCCATATATATAATAACAATAATAATAATAATATATAGTTATATATATATATATATATATATATATATATAGATATATAAAGGGCGAGAACAGTACAAACCGATCGGACAAGCACTTTTTCCGATCGCTCAATACTTACTGGACCCCAGTCCGATTGGACAACTGCTCACACCGATCGGATGATACTTACTGGACGACAGTCCGATCGGACAAGCGCCCAGTCCAATCGGACGACGGGCAGACCCCCCATTCGTGATTTTTAACCTAAACAACTCAAGTTTTCTCTTGCAGGTGCAAAAATACAAAAATCACTTCTCTAAACCTTCCCCAACTATTGAATACACTTATCAACGCGTCCGATCGGAGACAAAACACAAGCAGCTTCATCCGTTCGACGAATTCGGGGAATTAAGCACAATTCATTCAAATTTCACCAAGCTTCACAACCAACTACAACGCGTCAATTCCCAAAGTATAATGGCTGAAACTCAAGGTTTTTAAACTGTTTGGGCATTGATTTGCAGGTTTTGTGATAATTGGTGGTTGGTTGTAAGAATTGAGCATAAGTTGGTTGAGCTTTTGAGACGCACGGAAGGTGTTCGACAAAATTCCTGTGAGAATTTTTATAGCTTTTTCGTAAAACTTCTACATCTATTATGGCATTCGGCTCCCGTACAAAGCGTGGGAACAAATTGAGCAGGGGACCGAGCAACACCCGGGGTGGTTTAGCTCCTTTTGACCTCACGAACGATCGCGAGGTTACGCTCTACAAGTCCCTAATTAAGCGGGATGTCTATCACCCCCGATTCATCGACATCCACTTCTAGGAGGAGAAAGTTAGTATCGGTGATTAGAGTAGATTTGTCCATGTTTTTATTAGTATTTTAGTACATTTTTCTATTTGTTTTTGGTATAAGTTGGACGATTTAAGAATAATTCTGTATTTTTATAGTTCTGACTTATTTTACCGTATTTTATTCGTAATTGATGCAAATAGGTGATATTTCGTTGTTTTCACCTTACATCTAAGTAACCGGTAGAGTTCAGCGTGTAATAGATGAAGTTTGATGTTCAAAAATAGGAGAACGAGCTTTCCGGCGAAACGAGTAGCAAAAGATCGAGAGACGAAGACAGACGCTCTATCGCGTCGACTGACGCGACCGTCGATGCTCCGTCGACGCGAGCCATGGTCCACATCAGTCGACGTAAGGCCGACGCACTGCCGACGCTACGTTCTGAAGCGTTGATGTCGACGCACCGAGGTCGACGCGACGTCGATGCAACTTGCTGAAGCGCCGATGTTGACGCACCCAGTCGACGCACCCGCCCAGCCGACGCGCACGCACAGGCAGCACCGACGCCGAGCACCAGCACGCGTCAGTCGACGCACCGTCGACGTGACGGCCCAGAATTCGGATTTTAGGGTTTCTTGTGCGCCAAGACTTGCAATATCTATAAAAACCCTCTATATTTTGGATTTTTAAAAGGAGAGACACCAGAGACACGACCACCTAGGGTATTTTAGCTTACAATAAAAAATAATTCCACATCTCATAACGAGATTTGAAGACGGAGATCAAGGATCGAAGAACAACGCGTCCAAAACATCGAATTCGAGTTCGGGATTCAATCTTCGCCCAAGATCAATGTTCAAACTCCGGAATAGCGGGAGCTTTTTACTGCTTTCATTAGTTCCTATAAGTTCTCTAAACTCTTATTTAGTTACGTAATTAATTTTCTAGTTAATTACTTGATTTATTTCTTAGTTGATGCTAGAACTAGTTTAATTAGTTTAATCGTTTTATGTTTGGATATTGGATATTGGTTAATTTAGTTTATTTATGCGAGTTGATTTATGTTTAGTTATTCGGTAATCTTAGATTCTTATGATTCATTGCGTAGTGATAATTTCTTACGTTCATGCTCTTAGATTCGTTAATTAGTTTTAATCTATGGTTGCGTATTTTTGATAGATTAATTATTGCTCGTAGTTGATAATCTAGTTATAATAATTAGTTTAATTATTGCTTTAGTTATAATGATCAATTCAACATCTTTTAAAACCCCAAATGTACATGTATTTTATTTTAGTTCGTAAATTGAGAAAAACATCCGAAAGACCGAACAGCTGCTTCCTCGAGAGACACGACTCGAGTCAAACTCATCACCTTACAGTTACCTCATACTCTTGCAAGCAAACTGACGTGCTTTTAAATTAATTTATTAAAAATGGGGTGCACAAAAGTTTGAGTCAAAAATTTGGTGCCGTTGCCGGGGAAGCAACGAGTAGGAATATAGGATGTTTTTCATTTTAAGTTTTTAGTTTCTTTTTATTTTTATTTATTTATTCTATTTTCGCACTTGGTCTTTGTCATTTGGTACGTTGATGTATTGTTGAGTTTATGCAAGGAAGGCGATCACTTCAACGCGACCTTGTACCATTCATTGACAACATCCACCGTTCAAATCCGCCACGACCAAGATCCGTTTTTATTCCTGAGGACGGTTCCTCAACAACAACTGATTTCGCTTCCGATCAAGCTTCCGACATTATGTTAGAAGCAAATCCGATTCGAAACGGCGATTCACCACCGAGATCACCACCACGCCCTATTATTGCGAGATAAGATGTGGGGAGAAACGAAGGAGTCGACCAGCAGGAAAACGTGATCGGTCACCAACCCAACATGGCGAATATGAGGCACAACGAAGAAATGAACAACAATGCTATTTGCCAACACAACATCGAGAACGTGGCAATTAGGAACGAAGATTTTCTGCAGCATAACGCGTATGCTAATAATCAAGGGCACGTAAACGATTGGTTGGAGAATCAAGATCATGGTTACAAGCAAAATAATTTTGGAAGGAGATACGAGCGCGAGCACCATTACGCGCATGACGACCACTATGAGAGAGCTAATGACCGAGTTAGGGAACCAAGGGGAGATCGAGCGCCTCGACAACGAGATTTGGCACGCCCGAAAGTTGTGCTTTATGGGTCTGCTATTGTTCTTGGCCCGACTGCAAGGGAAGTGGAGATTAAACCGCATCAAATTAATTTACTTCCGACTTTTCACGGAAATGCCCATGAAGACCCTTTAGCATTTTTGAACTACTTTATCGATGAAGTAGGCAGATTTTTAGGTCATGGTCTAAACCGGGAGGAGATGCAAATGATTTGTTTCCCCTATAGCATGAAAGACAAGGCGAAGACATGGTTACTGTCCTTAGAACCAAGGTCATTAACTGATTGGGAGATCATAAGCGAGAAGTTCTTAAATCAATACTATTCGGCATAAACAACGGGGCAAATTCGGAGGCAGATTGCTAACTTCGAACAAGTGGAGGGAAAATTATTTCATGAAACATGGGAGCGTTACAAATCACTTTTACAAGCATGCCCCCATCATAGTTATTCCCCCGAGATAATTAATCAGTTTTTCTTTGAT
>BMAC01000579.1:42438-76023 GCA_014905375.1 Phtheirospermum japonicum
GGCCTCGTAAATTGAAAGTTAATGAGATTTCCATCCCTGATCCTGAATTAGATGATGGCAAATTAGTCAAAGCAAAGTGCGAAGAGATATTTGAGGAGAGATTGGCAGCTTGGAAGGCCGAGCGGGCAAGCAAGGCCTCTTCGAAGAAGACTAATGCGATGTGTCACCAATGCGGATCCCCCGAACATTTAGCCGATATGTGCCCGTTTAACAACGAACAACAAGGGGACGTCAACGCCATCCAGCACTATTCGAATCAACAACATTCGGGGCAGAGACCACCACACATGCAAGCACCACTACCACCGCCCCCGAATAATTTCCATGTGTAAGGGCAAACACCTACTACAGTTCAGTCGACTGATCAACTTTTAGTCTGGCAGCAAAACCAAGTTGCCGAAACTATTCGGAACCGAGACGGCCTCACACATGTTCAGAAGGAAATGAAGGGAGTTCTAGACGATATGAAAGAATTGAGAACGATGATGGCTGAAATGGCCAAAAGCACTCTTGAAAATTCATCAGGACTAAGAAGATTGGAGTTAATGGTAAGACAATTGGCAACTGACATGGCATCATTGAAGAAGGAGAAAAATACTCTTCCAAGCCAAACAGAACAAGCCTCGGCTATTCATGTGCTGAGAAGCGGGAAAGAAGTGGATAACTGCATCGAGCTAGAAAAGGAGGAAGACAAAAGGAAGGCCAAAACCCAACCACAAGAAGATGCAACCAATTCGACCGATCTAATGCATAAATCTTCAAATCCAAATATTTTGAGGTCGACAGCAGCTGAAAACCCCATCGATTCCTTAAATTCACCGCCCTAGAAGTTGACTATTTATGATCATGTTCCCTTCCCAAGTCGCCTACGACCGGCCAAGGAGAATAGAAAATTCATGGAGCTATACAATTTATTGAAAAATGTTAATATTAACCTCCCCCTAATAGAGGTGATAAAGACGATGCCGGCGTTTGTGAAGTTTTTCAAGGATCTAGCATCAAAGGAAAGGCGTTTGGCTACGAGTCAACATCTGGATTTGATAAGAGATGTTGGTGATATAATTAAGAAACCATTGCCACCCAAAGAGAAGGATCCCAGGAGTTTCTGCATAACTATTTCTCTCGGGAATGGACAAACAGCAAGGGGGATGCTCGATCTTGGAGCTAGCATAAATCTGATGCCCCATTCAATTTACAAGGAATTTGGACTAGGACCGCTGAAGCCGACCACGATGAAATTATAATTGTCGGATAGAACGATAAGGCTACCTTTGGGGATTGTGGAGGATGTCTTAGTACAAGTAGACAAGCTAGTAGTTCCGGTCGATTTTGTCATTATGGATGTTGGTGACGTACAAAGCGAGGATCGAGAACACACCATTTTGTTAGGACGTCCATTCATGTCTACAATGTGCACGGTGATCGATGTAAATGAGAGGAGGGTGACTATGTCCGTATTGGGCAAAACGGTGATGTTTACACTTCAAGATTTTCACAAGAGTCCTGCATCGTTTGTTAAGAACAATTGTTCTACTATTGATTTAGTAGATTCTTGCGCGAATGAGCTCTTGAGCATCGGCACGATTGAAGAGTTTGAGGCATTTGAAGATGGATTGCCCATGCCGTTTGACGTGCCTCAAAATGAGCCAAAAGTGGAGTTGAGACCACAACGAGATCGTTCGAAGTTTGAGCCAAGAGAAGATATGAGGCCACCACATATTCGTTCAAGAAGTGTTTCCCTCGACCCCTACAAGAATTTTAAACGTACGAAGAAAAAGGGCGAGGCTAATAGCAAGGATTGGACAAAGAATAAGAAGAATTCGAATGATGTTTTAACGAGAAGTTCAAGGTTTGTCAACTAGTGCTATATAATTCCGATCGTAAGTTTGATCCAACCAATTTTGAAGTTGCATGGAGTGGACCGTTTTTAATAAAGGAGATGGATGAGTATGGTGTAGCCACACTGTCCGATGAGAGTGAGAAATCAAGTTTCCAAGTCCACAAGCATCGACTTAAGCCTTATTTCAAGGATTATATGAGGAATCGTGATCGTACCAAGAAGGAGTTCGTGGACCCACCACGAGCTAGAATTTGATCAAGTAATTACGCGAGCATATGACGTTAAAAGTTGCGCTTCTTGGGAGGCAACCCAAGCATTAATTAGTTTTTATTTTATTTTCTTTATTTTCTTTTGTTTTCTTTTTGTCTTTTTATATAGTTTCAATTTCCGTGGTACGTTTATCTGTGTGTTGATGTGCAGAAAATACGATAAATCGCTTATTCTGGACAACGGTTATATAACGGTAGCTCGCTACCGCAAGGCCTTACCCCTAGTTCCACTCGAGGCGTTAACAATGACGATCAACCACTGAACCTGCCGCTTGCCGCAGCAATCATGGATTACGATGATTTCGTCGATCGAGGTCGCAATCCGACCCAAGTTAGCCGCAGCCCGGTAACCTTTGGATGAGCTGCAACCCAGCCATTTACGACGTTGGCCGCAATCCGGCCGTTTCAAATCCAAAAGATGTGCCACCGGGCACTTTGCTCTTAGCAATTGATCGCAATCATGTTTTATTTGTTTTGTTTATTTTTATAGGTTTGTTCGGGACAATCTAGTCACGCGATCTAAGACGAAGGATAATTGCACATGCGTTTTTAGAGAGACTCGGCCATCGAATTTTCAGGGATGTTTTCTTATCTCCCATACTCTTCTTTTCTTTAATATTTATGACAATCAGGAGATTGCCAAGTTTTTAGGGAGGGGGGTGGTGGTTGAGTATGATTTATATTTAAAGTGCAATTTGATGTCTTTTATTTTGAAATGCATATTTTTGATGTGATTGATCGCTATTTCTACCCTTATTTGTGTTTGTATGGCTTGCCTGTCGAAGTTGACTATGTATGATTATTTGTTTTCGTCTTTGAGCGTGCATAAGTGCATAATTTTTCAAAATTTATTATTATATATTGTAAAATGGTACTTGGACGCAATCGATTTCGTAAAACCTTAAAAGCAGCGTTAATTCAAAAATTTTCATGCAAAAATCCACCGAGTAGCCTGAGTGTTTATCATCATTGCATGTACGTGAATAAGTTTCAGTTTTGATATCTCTTTGAAACCACTGTGTGTAGTCGACTTTGAACATGACGTTAAGGCACATATAAAACCCTATTCCGGACATATACATATATTTTTAGCCACTATAAATTCCGAATGAGCCAAACATAGCCAAATATCCATGCCTATAGCCATGAGTGTTGTTGAGATGACCCCTACAACCCATTAAAAGCGTGGGGTAGGAGTTCGTATTTTTATTAGTTATTTGAGTCTTTGAATTGTTATTAGGAATTTATTATTTTGTGAGTAAGGACCACCATCTAAAAAAGATAATAAAAAAAAAAGAGAGAGAAACCCCATAAAAAGAATAAATGGGGGAAAAATAAAAAAAATGATAAGAAAGATGGTGGGTCTTGTGTTAGTAATTGCCTACGCGCTTATAAAGGCTTGAATTTTATTGTTTATTTTATGAAGCCTTATGTTTAAAAGGCGAAGATTTGTGTAAGAAGCATGCTATAAGCTTCAATTTAAGTGGTTTTTGAGTTTCAAGTCGGTTTTACGGTTTGCGAGTTGGGAAATAGCCTATATTTTAAGGCTACGTTATGAGAGTTAAGTGAGGTTTTTATTTTTGAGCGAGGTGAAGCAATTTGCTTCTTGATTAGATTAGGTTGGGTGAGTTATTTAGCCACACAACTTATATATTCCACACCCATCCAAAGAGCCTTACACTACAATCCGTAAAGACCTTTTCTGATTCTTAGATCACACAGCACACTTAATTTGCGATTGAGAAGAGATTGATTTTCGGTGCTTATTTAGTGTCCATGTAATTATATGATTTGAGTGTATACACGTCCCATGCAGAAAATACTTGAGTGCTTTTGAGCGTACTTATATATATTWTCCTTCGTGAGGAAGCATGATTTTATTTTGACGCGACAATGTAATAATGGTCAAGTGTTTGACGTTGCGTGACTTGTACCTATATTTTCAAAATTATCTATGTAGCAACGCACGACTCTTTGCTTGAACTTATTTTCATTCTAGTTATCTTTTGAATTTATCGTCTTTTCGAGGACGAACAAACCAATAAAGCGTGGGGTAGTTGATTAGAGTAGATTTGTCCTTGTTTTTATTAGTATTTTAGTACGTTTTTCTATTTGTTTTTGGTATAAGTTGGACGATTTAAGCATAATTCCATATTTTTATAGTTCTGACTTATTTTACCGTATTTTATTCGTAATTGATGCAAATAGGTGATATTTCGTTGTTTTCACCTTACAGCTAAGTAACCGGAAGAGTTCAGCGCGTAATAGATGAAGTTTGATGTTCAAAAATAGGAGAACGAGCTTTCCGGCGAAACGAGTAGCAAAAGATCGAGAGACGGAGACAGACGCTCTGTCGCGTCGACTGACGCGACCGTCGATGCTCCGTCGACACGAGCCATGGTCCGCATCAGTCGACGCAAGGACGACGCACTGCCGACGCTACGTTCTGAAGCGTCGATATCGATGCACCGAGGTCGACGCGACGTCGACGCAACTTGCTAAAGCGTCGATGTCGACGCACCCAGTCGATGCACCCGCCCAGCCGATGCGCACGCACAGGCAGCACTGACGCCGAGCACCAGCACGCGTCAGTCGATGCACCGTCGACGTGACGGCTCAAAATTCAGATTTTAGGGTTTCTTGTGCGCCAAGACTTGCAATATCTATAAAAACCCTCTATATTTTGGATTTTTAAAAGGAGAGACACCAGAGACACGACCACCTAGGGTATTTTAGCTTACAATAACAATAATCCCATATCTCATAACGAGATTTGAAGACGGAGATCAAGGATCGAAGAACAACGCGTCCAAAACATCGAATTCGAATTCGGGATTCAATCTTCGCCCAAGATCAATGTTCAAACTCCGGAATAGCTGGAGCTTTTTACTGCTTTCATTAGTTCCTATAAGTTCTCTAAACTCTTAGTTAGTTACGTAGTTAATTTTCTAGTTAATTGCTTGATTTATTTCTTAGTTGATGCTAGAACTAGTTTAATTAGATTAATCGTTTTATGTTTGGATATTGGATATTGGTTAATTTAGTTTATTTATGCGATTTGATTTATGTTTAGTTATTCGGTAATCTTAGATTCTTATGATTCATTGCGTAGTGATAATTTCTTACGTTCATGCTCTTAGATTCGTTAATTAGTTTTGATCTATGGTTGCGTATTATTGATAGATTAATTATTGCTCGTAGTTGATAATCTAGTTAGAATAATTAGTTTAATTATCCTAAGTTTAATTATTGCTTTAGTTATAATGATCAATTCAACATCTTTTAAAACCCCAAATGTACATGTATTTTATTTTAGTTCGTAAATTAAGAAACACATCCGAAAGACCGAACAGCTGCTTGCTCGAGAGATACGACTCGAGTCAAACTCATCACCCTACAGTTACCTTGTACTCTTGCGAGCAAATTGACGTGCTTTTAAATTAATTTATTAAAAACGAGGTGCACAAAAGTTTGAGTCAATCGGTGATAAGACAGCGGAAGAATTCATAAAGGGCATCACGGCCCTCGACCTTATGAAATGGGTTGGCGTGAATCAGCCCGAGTATCGCACTCTTATGCTCGAGTTATTCACGACATTTAAAGCACTCGCTAATGGGTCCTTCGAGTGTCGTCTCCGCAACCGAACGCTCCACACCAACAGGGATGACCTCGATGTCATCTTCGGGATCGATAGCGAAAGAGAGACAAACGAAACCTTTCAACTCGACGACTATGACAAGAAGACGTGGTGGACCAAACTTTTCGTATTACCACCGGAGCCCGGGTGTCATTTTAATTCGACGTCCTTGAGGTCAAACACCGTCTATCTAACTTACAAGTCCTTCATGCAAGTATTCTTGGGTAAAGAATACGCCACCACAATATATTCCTCCGAGTTGAAGGCATTGTGGATCGCGTACCACCGAGGCAACGTGAACATGTATCCACTTTTGATCACTGCAATCGAGAATGTTCAACAAGTGAGGGAGAAGAAAATGTCAAAGCTCACCTTGGCAGCCTTTATCACTGAGCTTGCACGACACCACGTGTGTGACCCTTACGACGACGACATTATGTACCCAAGTGTGGCAATGGTGGTTGAGAGTTGGACGGTTAATGGCCAAAACGTAGCTATTCTGACGTTCATGTTGACTTCGGAGAGGCTAATAGATGAAGAAATCAAGAACACCGACAACGACGATGAAGACATGGATGAGGAGGGGGCGAATAACGATGAGAATGCAGAAGTCAACAAGGAGGAGAATGCAAACGATGACGATGGAGGAGATGGGAATACCAGTTCCCGGGCTTACGAGCATGACGATTATGGGGAGGGTGTGTACTACTCGGTCGAGCAATGGTAGCATCAGCAGGACTTCCAGGCACGCATAATGGACTAAATGAGGTTTTTGGGGCTTAATCAAGAAGAGCACGTGCGAAATGCTCGACACGACGCCTTGGTATCACGAGAGGAGGCTCGGGAGGAAGCGAGGTACTTCCGGAGCACATTAACGATGTTGGGCACCAACTTGGCCAAAACGAATTAGAATATTGCTCGGTTGACCAGCAACGTCGAGGCAAATCACGGATACCTTATCACAATTGACGAGCTCCTTTCCCTCCTTGAGCAACGCTACACACCTCCACCTCCGGAGGACATGGACCAGTAGGCGGGCCCATGCCCCATCTGTATCACCACTCTATCCACCTTTTATTCGCTTTCTATAATAATTGCTATTTATTCGGATATTTTAGATGTATTAATATTTTATTATGTTCATGTTGGGATGACTACTTTTAACTATTGGTTTCTTCATTTGCATGCTATGGATCTGTGCACTTATTTGAATTCCCCATATTCATGTTAGCATTTTATCAACCGGGAGTTTGCTTATTCTTTCTAAAGGGGGAGGGACTGTGTCGTCCGATCGGAGATACAGGGTTGACCGATCGGAAGGACCCTACTGTACTGCAGTCCGATCGGAGGAAATCAGTGACTTTAGAGTCCCATGCATGTCTAGTTCAAACCATTTTGGGTAACGTAGTCATATTTTTTGTAACAAAGTGCTAGTCAACCAAGTAATTACGTCAACTTTTGTTGAATACATGCCCATGCTAAATTGTGTTTGTACTGGCGCACCTGTCAAAATCATGTATTATGTGATTTTTCGTGGAGTCTTTTGAGCTTGTTTAGTGCAGGATTTTCAAAACCTACTTATATATATTTATTTAAAACAACACTTAGTCGTTTGCAATTTCGCAAAGCTTTAAAAACTCGGTCACCTTGTTTTCAAAAGTTTGAATAAAACCCTTGTAAAAATCCTTGTGTGTTTATCAACATTTCATTTTGTGATTCGATAAGCATTTTGAGAAGTCTCTAAATCGCATGTGTACATTGGGTTCTGGAAATGACGATAGGCACGTAAAAAACCTGTTTCTGGCCTTATTCATAAATAAATAAAAACACTATAGATTCCTAATGAGCCCCTTTGAGCCTTTATTCCGTATCTTTGTTAGCCACGAGCATTATTGTAGCTCTTATTTCATTTAAGTTTGTGAGATGAGAGTTTTATTTATCATTGGTTTATTGAGATATGATGATTACAAGGTGGGAATTAGTGGATACTAAAAAAAAGGAAATTAAGGGTGATTAAGTTCATAAGAGCATCTAGATGTTAAAAATAAAGCCTATTTATAAAGGCAAATATTCGGGTTTTGGGGTTAGAAATAGCCTTAGCTATAAAAGGCTAAAACTTATGGTATATGGTTGTTTGGGAAGAATGAGGAGAAAATTATGCTATATGCTTAAAATTTTAGATTGAGTGAGTTATTGATTGTGTTTGTTCGCAAGTTAGCCACACATCTTTATATATGACATACCTTACCAAAGAGCCTACATTATAACCCTAGAAAGTCCTGATCCGATTCTTGATTAAATGTGCACACTTATGCGATGTACAAGTCTTTGATTTTCACGAGTTGTTGAATGCATGGTTATGATGATCCGAGCGTATACACTTACCTTTTAAAAAACACGAGTGAATGAGTGCACCATGATATATTCCCTTTTGTGAGGATGCATTCTTTCGGTTTCAAGGGGAAACAGTAATACGAGTTAGCCTTATGGTTTTCGGCGATAGTGTTTATAATTGCAAAACTAAACCATATGCACAACATGACTCTTAGCTCTAACTACTTTCACTTCTCTTGGTTTTGATTCTTTCGTTTGTCCGAGGACGAAAAAACCAATTAAGCATGGGGTGGTTGATTCGTACGTATTTGTTACGAATCTGTACATAATTGAGTCTTGTTTGAGTCTTTTTATTCTCTTTTCTGGGTTGAGATTAGGTTAAATTGCGTTGTTTTGTACACTTTACCTTCTTGATTAACTTTCCGACTTATTGATCACTAATCAGACCATATGAGAGTAATTCTTTATTTTCTCATACAGCTAGAGCGTCCGGTGAATCCCGAGGACAAAGATAGAAGAAACAACGCTCAAAAGTAGCCCAAAGGACACTCATCCGATCGGACAGTGTGTGTCACCGATCGTACAGACTGGTGAAGTGCACACCGGTCGGACAAATTGGCGCACCAATCGAAGTCTCGGACAGAAGCCTTCATCCAATCGGACAATACCTATGTCCGATCGGACATGTACATTACACATGCAGAATTTTATGAAAATCTTCAGTTACGAAATGGCTGAGAGCTTTTTATAACAGTAAAGGAGGCTAGGGTTCGATAATCATTCGGTAGAGGAGACTTTGGAAAGTCTAGAGAACCCACCAAACACCTCAAAGGTAGAGAGATTTGACACATCTCTCATACCTCTAGCAAAGACCCATACGGCACCATATCACGGTTCGATTAGTCGCATCCATCGTTCGTCGCTGGAATTCTGAGTTCGTGACAAGCCTTGGGATCCTATGCAACTCTCGGAGTGAGCTCATTCATCTTCGTCGCTCGTTGAAAGTAGTTCAACGATTAGTAATCTCTAAACTCGTTCTATTGTAGTTTTCGTAATTAGTTTAATTTGGGATTTGTTATGAATCAGTTGGTGAACATATTGGATAGAATTTTGTTGATAGTTCAATAAAGTATTGGTGATTGGAATTCGTACTATTATGTTTCTGGGTTGTTGATGTCGGATGAACAATTGCTATTGAATTGTGAATGAAGTTGTGATTGGTTTAGTTATATTTCTCACAGCGTTTTAGTATTTGAATTGTTTTAAATTTGTGAATGAATATTGAGCATGATTAGTATTTAGTAATGATCTTGTGAGTGGAGTAGTGATAGAATCGTTGGTGTTCTTTGGTTATTATAGGCATTCGATTATTAGTTTGTTATTGTTTGAGCATGATTAGTAGCAAGTGTGTTTACAATCGTTAGCATGATATGCGGTAGTTCGTAATAGAATTTGGTCAATTACTTTTCTTATAACTTGTCGACAGATTGACATCCTCGAGACATGAAGAGTTCGTATTTGATTTTGTTTAAGCTAAGTCACTTCCAAAACCCCAATTGATCGTGTGTTTTAGAAATAGAATTTGTGATATTAGTATAATAAACTTCATTAATTCCGATTTCCATTCCTCGAGAGATCGACCCGAGTTAACTTGTCATTCTAAAAGTGACCCCGTTCTCTTGCGGGAGAACTTAAACCCCTTTCAAGCGTAGACGCGTATTGGTTAACCGGATTTTAATTTTGAAAGGAACACAAAAGTTCAGCTCAGTAAGCCATCCACAATATATTGAGGAGTCTGATCATACACCAGATCATTGTCCTCAGCAGGTTTAACACTACTAATAAAGTCATCAAACATCACATTGATAGACTCCATCATGCAACATGTTCTAAGGTTAAACAATCTATAAGCATGACTTTCTGGAAATATCCCATGAAAACACATTTTCCACTTTTTGAGTTTAGTTTAGAAAGATGCATTATATCATTCAGTACATAGCAAACACACCCAAAGACATGTAAATTACTCAAATTAGGCTTTTTTCCCAACAATAGTTTGTAGGGTGTAACATGTGACCTGGGTCTGAAATACACCCTATTGATTGTGTGGCAAGCAGTATTCATTGCTTCTGCCCAAAACCATTTTGCAATTCCATTTTAAATAAGCATGGTTGTAGTCATCTCAGCTAGAGATCCATTATTTCTTTCGAATATACCATTCTATTGGGGGGTAATGGGAGAGGAATGAGTTATTCCTTCCTTTGAACAATAATTTGTGAAAGCCTCATTTTCAAATTCCTTTCCATGATCAAACATGATCCTTCCTATGCTCACACCAAAACGCACGCATAATTTTTTTTTTCAAATTTTTTAAAACTTTGAAAAGCTTCAAAGTTTTCTCTTAAAAACTCAACCCAAGTAAATCTAGAAAAGTCATCAACTACAACCAGAACATACCATGTACCTCAAAGGATTTCCACCTCCAGTGGTCCCATGAGTTCCATGTGCTTGAGTAGGGGTGGCGAATCGGTCGTGCCGGGCTGTTATCGGGCCAACACGATAATGGCCAGACACGATAAAACCCGGCACGAACACGACCCATTAACCTTATCGGGTCTAAGATGAAAACACGAGACCGACACGATTCAAACCCGAAAAACCCGGCCCGGCACATTAAGCACGATATGTAATTTTTTTTTTTGGCAGTGTGGCAGTAGGACCTAAAAAAATAATTTCCTGAATCCTTCTTATAAACAAAATCTACCTAAACACAATAAATACATACAAAAGTAGTTTTCATCAAGAAGAAAAGTGTCAAGTCCCAATAACAGTACATCGTCTTGAACTCAAAGCATACCAAACCAAATTAAACAAGCATAAAGTCATTATCAAAGTCAGAATTACAAAAAGAAAGTTTAAATTCTTCATTTTTGATTTCAGAAGTTCTTCATTCGACTTCATTCCACGTCAACGTCCTCCAACCTATTCAATATTCATGAGATGTCATGAAGACAATTAGTGAAAATGCAGGTAACTGCCAACATACAAACCCAAGACTATTTCAGAATCACCAAAATCTTAACTATAATCATTGAACCAGCAATATAGCAAGCTATAAAAAAAATAATAAGCAAAAACACTGGCAACAACAAATATAGCCAAATTCAATAAATATTCCTAGAAAAAAATATATATACACACAATCCCAGAAAATAGAAGAATAGTGGAAATTGCTTGTGTATCTGGAATTTGCAATATAAACTATGATTATGTTATGTGACTCTCTAGTCTGCTGGTCCATTTGGAACTTGCAGTATGAGATACAAACTTAGCATCTGTAAATTCTGGCTCTTATATGTTTACACTTCCATGGCTATTCAGAATTCAAACTGATAACAAAGGAAATTTTCAAGCTACCATCATTTTTCTCTTCTTCACTTTTTAGAAAGATTGATGTTGATGGCACTTTTGAGAAGGCCAAAAAGTATACTAACTCCAGTTTTAACTATTTCTATTTTCTGGGTTTGTTTATTGCTTAAACTTTGTTTATATATATTTAAGTGCTTAAAAATTAAATATAGAAATATTAAAATTCTTTATTGATAAATATAAAACTTTTTTTTTAATGCCTTGAAATCATTCAGGCTATATAGAAATTTTTCAAACACCTTGAATGCCCAGAAATGATTACAGAGGGTCTCTTTCACAACATAGAGACTTGTACAATCATTCCAGCAAGTTAAATAGTTATTTCACAAGCCTATGTCATAATATTGTGGTTCTTGACACTCAAGGGCCTACGTTCACAGACCTGTAGTTTCAATCACGAATAACATGATTAGAAGTTTCATTTAATAAGAATGCTAAAACCACCCAACTTTCGTTCTAAAGATTTTGCCAAGGTGTAGCAACAAGGATATGACATTCCACACAATTAAATATAAAACTCTTTTATTTAGTTGTGTATGTATTTTTATCAATTCAAATTATATATTCATATTTCAAAGTTTAATATTCAATAATAAGTTCTGAACATTAAAGTAAGTAAAGAAATTTGTGTAAATGTTCTTTTTCCATGTTATATGTTTATTGTCATTGATATAATGATATGCGTAAAATCGACATGCGGTGCTTTCCAAACATGGCCAATGTTCATTAAAATCCCTAACTAAAAAGAAAAGTAGATAAGTGAACTAACATTAATGTGTTTTTTCATCAGGCAGATAACAATGCAAATGAACCACCAAAATATCTTCAATTTCAAATTGATCATCCCAAGTCAACAGCAAAAGAAATTTAAGCAAAACCACACGAGGAGATGAACTTCTCAAACTCAATTTACCAATCATACAACAATAATACAACATAAAGATTCAATTTTTTTAACCAGTAGCAGCAAAAGCCCCATAGAACACACTAAAACAACATATTTCACTCACATACAATCCAGAAAACATCACCCAAAAAACCAATTATTTTATGTTTTATACATATTATTTAATATAATATTAAATAACAACAGTAGTAAGATAAGGTATTTTCTCGGTCCAAATGTTAATGAAGTAGGTGTGATTTCTTCACCATAAATCTGATAAAATTGAAAAAGAATGGTGATTATATCAATTAGACTAGGGCAAGTTTTGGTACCTTTATATTGTAAACTCGATTTCGAATTTGGACGGGGATTACGAGATGCATTCATTGACCAAAATTCAATTGCCCGAACGGTGGTTGCCGATGATCGAGAACTACGGCGAGCAGACGGTGATTACTATTGTGTGCGTGAGAGAGAGAGGGGGATGTATGCTCGAATTTGAGGGGAGCTGTTAACCTGAGCTGAGCAAAGCGGCGGATGAAATGAATGAATATGAAACCCTATTTCTTCGTCCCACCCACCCAGTTCAATTATTAGCTGGCATGATTTATTTAATTAAATCAAAATTCTCACTTTTAATTACCGGGTCATAACGGGCCTTATCGGGTTTTACCGGGTTGACCCAATAACAACACGAATTTTAATGGGTCTTATCGGTCTGGCCCGATAAGGCCTGGCCCGAACCCAATAATCCCCAGCCCAAACCCTATAATTTCGTGCCGTGTTCGTGCGGGTCAATCGTGTCGTGCCTTAAATTGCCATCCTATGCTTGAGTTCAAAGCAATTTGAAGTGGTGAGACTCTTAACATGTGGGTGCGGTACCCTGACTTGTTTCCCTATTAGGCATGCTTCACAAACTGGAATGATCTTCGTCTTAAGCTTCGGTAAACTATTTACAGCTTCTTTATTCACCAGCATTTCCAACATCTTATAGTTGACATGTCCAAGCTTTTGATACCATACCTCGGCATCGCTCAATTGAGACAGCTTGCACAATACATCGCCATTTATTTGATAACTATTATATGAGATTCTTTGGCCAGTGAGAATGCAAGTATTTCCTTCATCATAGACTTCACACTTTTCCCGTGTGAACTTAACACTAAAGCCTCCACCACACAACTTACTAATGCTGATCAAGTTAGCCATTAGTCCTTTAATAAGTAACACGTTCTCGAGTTTTACCATTCCTGGAACATGGAGAGTTCCTTGTCCAACAATCTGAATGTTTGCACCTCCACCATATTTCACTTTTCCACCTTTGAATTTCACAATATTCGAGAGAAGGTCTCCAGAACCAGTCATGTGTTTGGAGCATCCACTGTCAAAATACCATGCTCCTGGAATGTGAGATTTCAGAGAGGTATAGATCATTTTACATTTGATCTCATTCTTCTTCACCCAGACTTGTTTAACTTTGTTGTTGGCTCTGATATTAGAATCATGGAAATTGTCATGAGACACAACATGTTGCCTTGTCCTCTGAAACTGACTTTTCTTACCTGCCTTCTACCAGCAAAACGGACGAATATGACCAGGATCGCCACAATGATGACAAACATAATGTCTTCTTCTCTTTTTGTGATGCTTGATTGTCTTCAGTTTCTGGTCAGTTTGTTGCACTTGCTGTTCAGGTTTGTAGCTAATCCCATGTTTCGAGGAATCTGAGAATGACATTCCCAGAATTTCATCTAGCTTTGTCGTTCCCTTATTGAGGCTTGAGAGAGTATTTTGAGCCTTATTTAAATCGGCCTACACTTGTTCTAATTCCGAGTCTTTCCTTGTGATAGTTGATTCCAGATGAATGATTACATTCAATTGATCACCCTTCTCATGAGTTAGCTTTTCAACCTTAATCATGAGAGCTTTCACCTTTAGGACCTGATTTCCCCAATTTGCAAACAACTCGTCATACTCCATGCATAGTTTCTTATATTTGTCAGTTGTTTCTTTAACTTCTGCATTCAGACACAAGATGTTGGAATTGATGTTGCCAACTTGTATGTCATCATCCCAGACAACATTAGCGAATAGTGCAGGAACTGACTTAGGTGAGTCAGAGTCACCTTCATCTTCATCAAACTCCTTTGCAATCAGGTTCTTTTTCCTCAATGTGTTAGCACATTCATTTTTGTAGTGTCCCCAGCCTTTGCACTAGTGACATTGAACTTCACTGAGAGTTTTAAGATAATTTGATGTCCTGGACTCGGACGGTAAAGGCTGGAAATTAGAAAGTTTTCGTCCAGAAGATTTTGGAGGTGGTGTCTCCGTTTTGAACTTTGGAAATGTTCCCCCAATGTTTTTTCTTCTTGTCAAATATTTGTTGAACTTCTGAATGATCAGAGACACTTCTTCTTCTCCAAGAGTGGTATTCTTGATTTTATCCAACAATTATCTCCAATGAACAACTTCACTGTCATCATCCGAGTTGACATCGGTAGTGAGGGCAACATTCTTCTCTTTCGAGTTGGAACCAAGATGTTCCATCTCGAACGTTTTGAGCGATCCAACTAGTTCATCGAAGTTTAGATTATCAGTGTCCTTTGATTCTTCAATGGCAACCACCTAGACGCTAAACTTCTTTGAGATAGATCTAAGTAATTTTCCAACAAGAAGTGAATTGGACACGGGCTCGCCAAGTTCTCCGCACTCATTTGCAATCTCCGAAAGTCTCATGGCATAGTCCATGATTGACTCTTTTTCATCCATCCTCATATCTTCGAAGGTAGCAGCCAGCATTCTCAATCTTGACCTCTTCACACTTTGAGATCTTTCGCACACTAGTGCAAAAATTCTATTCTAGAACAGTCAATCTAGAACGCCTCAAAAAAAGACGTTCTAGAATATAAGCCGGTGGTATTTTCATAATAAAAGTGTCATATACCATAACGCTCTTTTTAAAGACGTTCTGGTATATTAGATATCTAGAACGTCTTTAAGAAAGACGTTCTGGTATATTCTATATCTAGAACGTCTTTGTAAAAGACGTTCTGGTATATTATATATCTAAAACGTCTTTATAAAAGACATTCTGTTATATTCGATATACCAGAACGCCTTTTTGAAAGATGTTCTGGTAGATTAAATATCTAGAATGTCTGAAAAAAGGCGTTCTGGTATATTGTATTATTTAGAACGTATTTTGGAAGGGCGTTCTAGTATATCATATTATTTTAAAACCATTTTACCTTACCTTTTTGGATAGACCTAAAACAAAAAAACAACTTTTCATCTCCTCTCCTCTGCACCCGATATCTCCTCTCCCCTGCACCTGATTCAACCCACCCTTCCCAACAACCACCGACGGCTGTTGTAATCGAAGTAACCAAAATTTGAGAATTTTGTTCAATTTTTCTATTCCTGACTTTCCTGCTCTCTCACAAATTCACAATGGAAACGACAACAACATCTAAAGTCGAAAACCCTAAAGATCTCAAAGAGGGAAAAAATTGCTATTTTTCTGTGACCATCGAAGTACATCGCCAGTGGTGGATTGAGGTGGATCTCGGTTGGAAAAGGTCTAGTTGCGGCAGAAAGATGGGTCCATTTGTCCCGACGGCATCTATGTGTCGCCGATTTGTTGTAATTATGAACTAGGATTCCTGAGCCGACAACCCTTGGAGTTTTCCCCGTTCAATCTGGCCAAAAACTCAAACTAACGGTAACGGCAGCAGCCCTTTATTGAAACAAGGAGTTTTTTCTCGTCTTATTTAATTATACATTGAGTTTTAGTCTCAGTTTATTTGTTGTTGTTCTTTCTGATTACAGGCCGGTGGTCAAGGAGGCTGCTAACGCTAAAACGGGCTACACCTGAGCAACTGGGCTGTTGAACCATTCGGGTCGGTCCAGTGTGGCTACCACCGTGAACGAACAGCAAGCTACTGCGGCAAATCGAAGATTCAGGCCTCGTTTAAAGCGGCTTCTAAATTTGGCTAATTACGGACTACTGTCCGGGCCATTCGAGATTCGACCAACGAACAAAAGCTTCGTTTTGATCAACTGGGTACTATATTTATAAATTACTTATTTACTGGGTATATAAGTTTTCGATTTGTATGTTAGATTAGGGTTAGGGTTTGTAACTTTTGTCGTGTGAAAATTGGGGTATTATAATTTGGAGTAATACAAATTCGTATTTATTTTTATCTCTTTTTTTTTTTTTTTTTACATTCAACCGTTTCTTTTTTTTTTCCCAATAAATCCCTTGATTTTGGCCTGTGCCTTTGGAGGTTATGCTTCTTTTGAAAGAAACTTCCTTGTGTGCTTTTCTTATAATGTATTTATTTATTTACTTTTATGTCAATTTTGGTTTAAGGACACATTCTCAGTTTTTTATTGTCCTTTTCAGTATCTTCTTCTTAAAATTATTTATATGAAGGCATAAATGTGAATGTCGAATACCTTGAATAGCATGGGATGGTTTTGAACGGATTATTGTTTCGTGTAACTTCATGAAAAAGAAAAAAATGGTCGTTTAAAAAGATGGAAGACTTGTAAACAAAAAGAATATTGTTGGCTATGATGTTCTTCAAGTAGAGGCCAAATTCGGGTCATTGATGGGAAGCCACTCCCGACTCTTTGGAACTCTCTGAAAAGCATGATTTTGGTAAGTTTAGTTTGTTTGATGGGCAAATACAAATTCGGAAATTTAGGGGGGTAGGGGGCTGGATATCACCCAGTTGCCTGGTTTACCATCGTAAGATGCACACGTGGACATAATTAAGGATGTTAGTGGTGTGCTTAAACCCGAGAGGTATTACATTTTATGAAATCAAAAATATATCCTTGTTTTCTTCAAAATTTAAATAAAAATTATTTGTATGCTAATTATAAGTGTGTGTGTTTTTTCCAATTGCAGAATAACTCTATTACTCAGCCCGCCCGGGTGTGGGAAAACTACACTGCTGAAAGCTCTATCAGGGAATTTGGACAAATCGCTAAAGGTGATTTTATCATGCTCGTATTTTCTTAATTGGAGTCGTTTGTCGAAATTAGTATGATGCTTAAAGATTTTTTTTTGGTCTATGGTAGGTTACCGAAGAGGTCTCGTATAATGAATATAAGCTTGACGAGTTTGTACCCAAGAAAACTTCGGCTTATATCGGCCAATACGATCTGCACGCCCCGAAAATGACCGTTAGAGAGACACTCGACATTTCGTCGCATTGTCAGGGTACCGGTAGCAGGGCAGGTACAAAAATCTTATACGAAAAAGAATATTATAGATTATTTAGTTTTTTTATATCAAGATTATTTTAAGTAATCTCTTCCTTTTATTTTAATATTTTTTTAAAGAAATTATGGCTGAGGTTATTATAAATGAGAGAGAAGCCAAACTTGTTCCAGATCCTGATGTAGATACTTACATGAAGGTAAATTTTTTTTTCAGTTGTCCCATATTGTGAATATAGCTGTCAGGATAGGGCCGACTAGAAATTGGATTTTTTTGGCCCGGCCGGCACAGCCCGACTGATGTTGCCATTTTGACAATTCTACTCACTGATTTTATGTGGCATGTTGTGTCGTAACACTTCGACTTTATCTGCGCAGGCGATATCGGTGGAAGGGCAAAAGAAGACTATGCAGACAGAGTACACATTGAAAGTATTTCTTTTAATCTTTTCGTAGATGCATTTATTAATTTATTTCGTTCTGGATATATTGCTATTGAGAATTTTGCAGTTAATAATAATAATATTTTGTGTGTATTTCAGATTCTTGGCCTGACACTTTCTACGGAGATGATATGAGCAGAGGTATTTCCGGCGGCCAAAAGAAGAGACTCACAACAGTGTAATTTAATTTAGATTTTTTTCCTCAATGATCATTTGCTAGCACATACGTGCAAGCACACAAGGGGTAAAGTTAGATATATAAACTTGATGCTCCATTTGGATAATCGATTTGGGTGATAGAAATTTGCTTGGTTTTAAAGGAAAATAAGAAGCTTCTACATTGCATTTAGGATATTTTTTTGTTAATTTGAACCCAAAATCATTTTTTCTGTTCATAATATTCAACTACCTCCAAGAAGTTCATGGAATTATATTATGTTGTTAAGAATAAAACACTAGCAAAACTGGTTTTCATTTATCTAACTTTTCCTGTTCATATACCTTACACTAGAAAAAACATAATTAACTTTTTTTAATTAATTTTATTTTCTAATTTTACATGAGAGATGAGTGGATTGCAATTTTCAACAGCTTGGTTCTATATTAGTTGTTGATAAACATGAAGAAAACATATTTACAGTGGTTTGAGTTTTTACAAACCAAGTCGGTTACCGTGCAATAAAATACAACTTCAATGAATCAGAATTGTCAGAACTAGATATAATCTGATACATAATCTAATATATTAATATATATGATAATAAGTCAAAATGGCCTTAATGTCGAGGATATACATAATCTAATACATTTAATCAATTTTATTTGTTAAACTTTTTCGTTCATACTGAATGCTACTATATAAGTATCTAACATGTTATTTTTACTAGAAAATCGGCTGTCATCCTGATTTTTGGTGTGAATGGAGGTGGTAAGACTACATGACTTGGTTATTATTTGAATTTTGTGAAGATGTTACCATTGTTGAACATCTAAAGTAATAATACATTTTAATTATTTCTATTTTTCTCGTCTCAGCAGGAAAACTAGCCCATCGATTGAGAAAAGAAGGGACGGAAGTGAGTTAATACTTCAGATGTCAGATGGCTGCTAGGAAAATTAGCCCATCGTTAACGTTGGAAGACTTGGGAAAAGCTTCAGATAGCTGCTAGGGTTATTGTTGGTATTGAGAATCCTCAATATATCATTGTTTAGTCTCAGAGGCCCTATAGATCCCAAGACTGCTACAAAGATTCATGTATGATAGTTCTTTCGTTTTATGTATTGGAAGCCTTATTATTCTTGGTCGGGTATTCACTCAGTTTTCTCCATTTCTTGAATCTGTCACAGGTTCTTGGGAATAAATATCAGAGCAAGTTACTTGAAATTATAGATGTGAATGTATATTGATCAGGTCTAAATGTGAATGTGTGATGAGGAAATTGTATGATTGAATTTACTGCAGGCATTAGCAAAAGATGCAACTTTCAAGCTTTCTTTTTCTTTTCTTTTCGCCTGATATCATTCAGGGTTATCAATCTTTTTTTGGAATATGGATTAACTTTCAGGGACTTTCACTGAGGAGCTGCTAAAGAAGCAAGAAATGTTGAAGCTCGTGACGTCGTCCACGGCTGAAATCATGGCGGCGTTCTTCGCCAGCTCGGTGACCTCGCCGAGTGAGTTTTTAGTTTTCAGATTCCTTTTCAAAATCTTACGGTTTGTTATATCCGAATTTTCGTTTATTTAGATGAATTGTGAGGGATTTGGAGTTTTATGGAGATAACGGTTTACTCCGCCGGAGTTTTTATCTTCATTTTTAATTTATTTTCTACTTTGTGTTGGTTTCAKGYTRTTTWTRCYTGAATYTTGGYGTTTTAAATATATTATTTTATATTTAWACCTTYTGTTGCAGTTGTTTTTTCTYTGAGTTTTRGTATTTTGGATAAAATGTAAATATAAATTATATACGGATAAATAGTAACTTTATAACTACATCTAATTCATTAATTAAAATGCTTATCGACTAACTGAATTTTTTATAATCTCTATTCTCTCCTTCATTCAGAAATAGAAAAAGTTAATTTTTTGGTAAGTAATGCAATCTCAGATGGATAATATCAATGTCATGGTTAGTGAATTTTCCATGCAGTCTCATGTTATTATATTAACTTGCATTTCTATAAAAAAAAAAAAGTTGAGATATCATTTCTTGACAAGGCAAAGATAAAGGAGTCAATGGAGAAGGCCTTCTGGGATGTCGTTGTTGAATCTGTGAAACAGAACAAGCCTGACTACACCCGTGTTGTGGAATTGAAGAGGGAGGTGAGGGATGGGATTTGTGCGCTGGCCCCTCAAAGGTGGAGAGGAGAAATTAATGAAGCCATTGACCTTGTAATTCTCACTCAGGTATGTTTTTTGTCCTCATCAGTGGTTTTGGTCTGATTCAAGGCCAACTTAGGGCCGAAGTCCGCAAACCACACCACGTCTGCGAAGCTGAACTTGTCTCTTTCGGTTTTCTTAATTCACAGGTTAGCAGCATAACTATGGGTTTGAATACGTTCAATAACCTGAGTCAATTATCATTGCACCTTTTGGCCTCAAATAATGTCAATTCGCTCTCGCTGGCTCCATTTTTACAAATATGCCTACTCCTACAAGAATTCCACTCGGATGTAAGTTTTTAAACTGTATTTTTTTTTCAGTGTCTTGATTAGCATATATACAATGCTGAAAGTATGTCTTTATTGACAAGTTAGACTCAGAATTGAAGTCCTAAAATTTAACCTTTTACTTTGGTTTTTGTAGACTGACTTTTTGGAATACGATGATGGACGATAAGTGGAGAGTCAGAAAGTTGTTCTAGAAAATAAGATATTCTAGAACAGCTCTAGTCAGAACGCCTGGGCAAGGTTTTCTAAAATAACTGAAACAGGACGTTCTAGAAAACTATTTTTGCACTAGTGGCACACCCTCTGCAATGCATCCCATGCATCCTTTGCTGACTCGCACTTTTTAATCACTTTGTAGTAATTTGAGTCAACATATCCACAAAGGGTTTTGATGCAATTAGAGCTCCAGTTTAAATCTGCTATTTCATCAGCGGTCCAGTCTATTTCTTTCTTGGGGAAAGTTTCTCCATCAGCATCAGTAACTCGTGGTTTCTCCCATCCCACTAGAATGGTTCTCTACGCTCGTTCGTTGATATTCTTGATATGCCCATGCATCCTCTGCTTCCAGAGAGAGTAATTGTCTCCGTTGAGGATAGGAGGTCGTGGATTCCCTTGAGCGTCCATAAGTCAATGAATCTACAAATATACGGATCGAAATACTTAATGTAAAGTACCCTGCTCTTGTGCCAATTGTAGTTTTGTAGATCTATGATTTTGAAAAGAGATGTTAAGTCTCGTGGTAAATAACACCAGATTTAACATCAACCAGTTTGGAAATTGTAAACTTATAACACAACAGATGTTATGATTGATGTTAAGTAACGCCAGCAATAACACCAAACAGAGAAATATTATTTTAGTAGCGGAATAAGAATAAATGAACATAATTATTAAACTTTTAGCCTTTAAGTAAATATACTTACGGACATGGGTATACAAACTCGAAAACTATATTACTTAATCGTTCAAGATCAATTACAAAATGCTTAAGCAATAAATGAAAAACAAATGTATCAACACTGATACACAAATACTTATTGCCACGATTGATCAAATCTCCTCAGTTGGTTACGCAACGCTGAAGATCTCTTGGTTCTGAATTGTAGCTCCAAGTAGATGTTGTGCTCGCGTTCTGCTTCTCGAGAAATGTCTTGCGTCCCTCCAAAAACTGTACTTCATTTGCGTCGTTCTTTTGCCTTAAATAATCAGGACTCCTAGTCTTGATAAATAAGTTAAGCTAAAAATAAGGAAACTAAATAAAATCCTAAACTACCTTAGGAAATAAATCTAGAGTCCTAAATAAAACAAAGTCCAAGAAAGGCAAACAAACAAAAAGGAAAATTACCAAAAATAAAATTTTCAACATATTATAAGACTAATTTTTATCATTTAAGTAAATTGACTCGTAAACCACTACAACAATTGAGTGCAATAGGAAGCACAAAAGTCATTCCTACGCATGTTGTTATCCTTGCTTTGTAGTTCCAGAAATGTCGTTCCTATAAATATCTACCTGCACCTCTAAAGGAACGATATTTTAGTTGCTCCTACAACTTCAATATCAATGGGAACGACTTGTCCTTCCAATTTTTTTGTTGTCATGCATAGAAAAAACTGTTGTTGTGACACAGTGGCCTGTGCAACCATCAGTCGGCCCGAACCTAGCCCCCGCATTAAACCTTTAAATTCTCCCAAATGAAGTAAAGAGGGTTCGAACTCCTGACCTCAAGGGTGAAGGAAAGAAGTCTCACCGTGGGGCCATCCAAGAGAGATGTAAGATTTTTTGCATTTTTTATATTTATTATATATAATAGTTAAACTTACAAATTATTATTTAATAGTGTATTAAAATATATAATATGTATACAAAATCATATTATATTTATTAAATCAAAATAATAATATTTTTAAACAAACAAATAAGAAATTAGAAAAATCTTATATTAATTTATTATTTTTGAAAGAAACATTTATTATATCTAATTTATAAACAATTATATTATTATTATTATTATTATTATTATTATTATTATTATTATTATTATTATTATTATTATTACTTAAGAGTGTGTTATTATATAATATATATTGAAAATTATATTATATATATATGATTAAAATATTTTATATTTAGATAGTAACGAATAAAAATAGAAAAGAAATTATAAAATTTTGTATTTTTATTAAATAATTATTTATTATTTATTACATTTATTAAATATATCACTTAAAATAATTGTATGTACAAAATATTTACTAATTATTATATATTATTATTAAATCGAACGAGAATGTGAGAATTAGGCAGCAGCAATATTGTTGGAAGGACTTTCGCTCCAACTGATACAACATTAACTCACTACTTAAACATTTATTTGCGGGTTGGTTGAGATATAAATTAATGTTATATTGGAACGACTTTGATATTATAGGGCCGACATGTCGTTCCAATATGTTAGTGTTTTGATTGACACGATATTGATATTTATAAAGGCGATATATATCATTACAATATATAATTCCGACCTAAATGCACAACTAATAAATATCGTTCCTATATGTATTCACTATAGGAACGACGTAAACGTCCTTTCAATTTGTCGCTACAATTGGTTTCAATTCTTGTAGTGAACCCACACACGCAGTCACTAGGACACTACATATATATGTCAAACATGCGCAACAAACGGATGTAAAAACCCATCTAAGATGAAAAAATCTATCAATCTTCACCGCCGCTAGATATCCCAAATTCTCCACTGATGAATCGAAAATCAAACCTACCATTTAAACTTGTCATTGCCAACGCAGAAGTAGTATTAGGGTTTTGTATTTTTATTATATGTAAGCCTTTCATTTCTATTATAAATTTTTGAGTTTCCTAGAAATTTCTTAGAAGTTGTCTTATCCGATAAAATCCCTAAAAACAAAACCACTATGGCGATACCAAATTTGCCAACCCGTTACAATGAATTTAATAAATATTGGGAGAATGAATTGTGCTTAAATTGCGATGATTGGATTTTCAATCCAACTCCTAGATGCCAAAGCAAATATTTGTTAATGATTGAGACGGCCGGAGTTGGCGTTTATTCTCCGTTGTTGATTGGAGATGAAGATGAATCGGCGCAGCAATTCGATTTCGATGTGCCGAGATTGGCCGATGAACACAAATCTGAATCTGGAAACCGAGTTCATAAGACGATTGAAGTTTCAAAACCACGCCGCCGTTCGATTGAAGACGAACCAGTGCGGGAACCCATTAAATCTGCCCAACAACTCAATGGATCCCCCGAAATCCTAAATCCAAATCTGGAATTTCAACTACCTGTACTTGCATCGAATTCAATTACAAATATGAACGATGAAGTACAATTGAAATCGGAATTGCGAGTGGAGCTTGCTTCAAAAAAATTGGTCAGGAAATTGGAAAGTCACGACGAATCAACGGCAAGGCAGGCGTCAGTCGTATCAAAAAACATGGCCGATGACAAACTTGGAGGACCGCCGAACAAAAAAGCTAGACCCGGAGCTTCGTCGGGCTCGGGCTCTCCACCCCCACCAAGCCAGCAGCAATCAATTGGCCGTGAAAATCGGAAGGTGTATGTGCACAATATCCCCCTAATTGCAACTCCTTCAACCGCGCATGATCTTTTCAATGTTTTTGGCGATGTAGAAGACCTGTATATTTTGATGAGTCTGCGTGAAACAACGTCCGTCCGTGGGTTGTGTTATTTTTCATGACGCACAGAGTGCAGTCGAGTCTCTGAGGAATCCCAAGGGAGTCCTGGATGGTGCGGCAATTGAATGGCACGCACGGAAGGATGACTGTCAGTTATGCAGTCCATTTTCGAACTGGACTGGACTACTGGATTGAGGGTATGCTTTTTCTTGACTTTTGATTTTGCTGTGGCTTTTCTGTACTTTGCATAATAATTGGGCCTTTTATAGGCAACTGTGTCATGCTTTGTGGAATTTTATATAGACCTCTGTTGGCCTAAAAAAAAAATCGAAAATCAAAGGTGGCATGCTTGATTCTTATACAAATCACTTAATTAATATACTTGATTTCCCTCTTCAACAAACACACTCACGCCAGTGCATTCTGTCACCGCTTCCCACCGTTGGCGGCAACTATTCCTTTCTCTCTTTTTATTTTTTCCTTCCTGGATAAAGAATGGAAAATCATTGATATCGTGAATTTGTTAAGTCCAATTACACTTCAAAAGTTTACGTACCTAATTAAGATTTCAGATTTATTTTCATTTAAGGGCTTTCTAGGGCATTTCTTTGTGTGGATGTGTTATGCAACAAGAGTGTTCGTTGGTTGTGGAGTGGCCACGGGTTCAAAGACCGAAGTTTTTTAAACGAGGATACTGAGCTAACAATCGAACTCGTGTTTCACTTCCTTGTTCTAATAAAAATGTATAGTTTGGTTTGCAATTAATATTCAGTGTTTATTTATTCTTGATTATATTATAGGGGACTTCTACGGTGCCGTGTGGTGCATTCACGGCATCGTAGTCATTTCCTATATTATATTAGTGTAGAAAACTAAGTTATACTTACTGATCCCCATGACTAATGACTATTATTGTTGATGTGCATCTGGTTTTGAATTAATTTTCGAAGTTCAAAGGCCTTCACCAGTTATAGCTTTTTGTTGGTTAATAATTTAGCACTCATTTTTATTAGTTAATTGAGCTTCATAATTTGTTGATTTTTGAATTAGAAGTAAAGTAATAGAAGTATGTATGTTGTCATCGTTAAACAAAAATCAAGTGGCATGTTCTTGATTATAAAATATAACTATTATTTATTAGATGTTGGCGGAAGAGCATTAACTTTAATTACTTGAGGCTGCATCAAATATTTGAACATTTTTTGTTCGAGTCTTTTGGCAATGGCTCGATAATAAGTGAGAATTCAATGGACGAGTGTCTAGCAATTGCATCAAAACCTTAAATGCTTCGTATGCAATGGAGACGGGATGAATCCAACCTAAATCACAGTGGAGATTGGCAGTGATAAGGTGTTGCAACTCGGGGAGTTCTACTTCGAGTTGTCACTCTGTTAGCGGAGTTGGTGGTAGCTGGCGGAGTAGTATTAAGCAGTGTTCTAAAAATCGCTAGGCGGCCGCTAGGCGCCAGACTGGTCTAGGCAAGGCCTAGAATTTGAGAACAAATACCCTTATTTACAACATTACATCCAACATTTAATAGTTCAACATACTACCTGCTACACAATAAAGTATATGACAATCCAGAACTAAAAGTAATGATCACAAGTTCAAAACTATTGTTTCCATAGCACACATTACAAAATCAATATAACTAAATAAGGGCAAGAGTTCTCAGTCTGTTTCTATTCTGTCTCAATTCTTGCCCCGTAACAATTGAATTGGCTTTAAAAAAATTTAAAACCAAATAGACGTCGTCTTGGATTAAAAAAAAAAAAAAATTAGACTGCTGGCGCCTAGGCGTCGACTTGGGCGCCGAGGGCGCCTAGGGTGCCTAGGCGGTGCCGAATTCCTCTGGCGATTTTTCTGCAAAAATCGTGGGCGGTTGCCGAGCGCCTAGGCCGATTTTTAAAACAATGGTATTAAGTATCACTAGTACAGAAAACACACTCTAAAATAGATAATTTAAAACGGTTATTTCGACTACCTTCTAATATGTCTGTCTGGTGGCTTTTTCGTAATTAAAAGTTATATTCCTATAACGGGTTTAAAATGTACCTTTTGAAAAATCGAAGACTGCCTGTATGTAGAAGGTATATTATAAACCCGTTTTATGTATGTTATAATTTTTAAAGGTATATTTTACACCCGTTTTAGATTATTTTAGATTATTTACCGCTCAAAAGGTATATTTTAAATACTTTTTAGTATATTCAATTTTTGGAAGGTAAATTATAAATACCTTCTATTATATTCAATTATTAGGAAGGTATATTTTAGATACCTTTTAATATAGTCAATTATTAAGAATTTATATATAAATACCTTATGATATATTCAATTGTTAACAAGGTATTAACATAACACTTTCTAGATATTAATAAGGTTTAATTTAAGTGGAATAAAAAAGTAAAATTTGTTCATTTTTCCCCTAAATATCCCCATTCTCCTTCGCCTCCTCCGTCTCTCGACTGTCATAGACGCAAGAAATATTCTCCCCCCTCTCCACTCCTTCCCGCCTCGATCTTCGCTGATGCCCATAGTCGCTCACAATCGCCCCCAGTCCACCCTGCAACTACAATTGGTGCCACCAACCACCATGAGGTAAGTTTATATTATTTTGTTCTAGGTTTTTCTATGGAACGGGTGAAGTGAGATGATGGTGATAATCTTGCCCCTCTCATAGATCTTAAGTATAGATATCACTAAAAAAAAAAGTAGTATTTTAATGAGGAAAAACTCAAGGTAAATATACCTCTCGAAAATTACGAGGTCATTACCGAGGGTAATTTTTACCGATGGTATTACCGAGGGATTATATCTTCGGTAAATCCCTCGAAAACATGGCATCAATATTTGCTGCCATAATTATCGAAGGCAATACCAAAGGTTTTTCGAGAGTAGATTTACTGAAGAAATATCCCCTCGTAAAATTCCGAGGGGAACAATTTTCCCTCGGAAATTACCAAAGGAGAATTGTTTCCCTCGAGTTTTTGAGAAATAAGAAAAAATGAAAAATAATATAAATAATATAAAAATCGAGGGGAAGAACCGAGAGTTATTAAGTTCCCTCGATTTTTTTGAGAAAGAAAATTGAAAAAAAAAATAAAAACCGTGGGAAAGTTCCCCTCGGAAAAATCTAAAGTCCCCTCGGTTTTATTTGAGAATTAAAAAAAATTGACAAAAATATAAATAATATAAAAATCGAGGGGAAAAATTTCCTCTCGAAAATACCAAGGGGAATGTAGTCCCCTCGATTTTATTTGAGTATTTAAAAAAATGAAAAAATATAAATAATATAAAAATCGAGGGGATGATTTTCCCCTCGGAAATCCCGAGGGTAAATTATCATCTTGTTGTTTTTAAATAAAAAAAATATAAAAATCGTAAAAATAAAATAAATCCTATCATTTTAGGCAAGTGGGGTGGTTTCCACCAGATTTCGATTGAAAAATATCAACGAGCATGTGCGTATTTACACGTGTCGTGTAACGACCAACATACGATCGATCGATCAACTTGTTCTGTTGGAAATGCAAAGCGACGAAGCGTCGTGATTTTGTGGCATGGGGTTCATCTTGATGTCATAAAACCACGAGGATCGAGTGTTGATCAGTAAATACACATTTTCTATTTTTTTTTAATTTTCAAATAAAAAAAATAAAAATAAAATAGAAAATGCGTAAAAATAAAAAATATATCCTATCATGTTACACACGGGGTGTCACGGGTTGCGTCTCGATGTCATAGAACCACGAGATCGGGTGTTGATCGTTAAATACGCGGTTTTCTATATTTTTGAAAAAAAATAGAAAATGCTTTAAAATATATAAAAAAAATCCCATCTTTTTGCGCACGGGGTGGCATAGGATGCTTCTCGATGTCATAGAACCACGAGAATCGGGTGTTGATCGTCAAATACGCGTTTTCTATTTTATTTGATTTTAAATGAAATTTTTTTAAAAATTAAAAAAAAATAGAAAATGCGTAAAAATAAAATAAATCTTATTGTTTTACGCACGGGGTGGAATGGGATGCATCTCGATGTCACAGAACCACGAGAATTGGGTGTTGACCGTCAAATACGCATTTTCTAGTTTTTTTAATTAAAAAAAATGAGGGGAATTAAATTGGAATCCAAGAACCGAGGGGTTTTTTCAAGGGCAAATTTCTCTCGAATTTTCTTTCGGTTTTTTCGAGGGCAAATATGCCCTCTGTTTTTTCGAGGGTACTTGTCCCCTCGATTTTTTAGAGGGCATATGTATTCAAACCCAGGGGAATTTATCGAAAGAAGGAACCTTTGGTAATTCCCTCGAAAAAATTTACCGAGGGCAAGAGTCCCCTCGAAAATTTCACAGAGGGGAATTTTTCCTCAATTTTTCTTTCGGTAAATTGATTATCGAGGGATTTTGCTTATTACCGAGATATTTTTCCTCAATAAAAAACTATTCTTTTGGTAGTGTATGTACTCATTTGGACAAACTTTTTTTTTTTTATCAATGTCTGGATCAAATTGGAACCTGAATTTTCTAGTGAAGTAAATATAAAATAAAGATTAAATTTGAAGCCTCATGGTTGAAATATCTTTTGCACGCCTCGTAGAAAAAATAATTTTTTTTTCCAGGAATGGATGGTGAATTGAATGAGGATTCCTGGGTATTCGAGGACGAGAAAGGCATATGTGATGTTGAGGATATCGATGTCTTTTGCTGCATTGAATAAAGAGGATTATCTTTTTTTTCCTCCAACCTCGACCTCGAAGTTTAGAGAAATAGGTATTAATCTATGTTTGGGCTTTTTTTTTAAGCAATTATCATGATTAATCATCAATAAAATATAAATAAGTTCCACATCTTGAAATTCACGATTTTCACAATTAATTATAAATAATAATTATGACTAACTGTGAGTAGACATATTCTTCCCTTGTTCTGCCCGGTCTGATTATTGAATATATCTGATTTCTCTCTCCTTCCGTCCTTAATTCCAATCTATGATATTCGTGAATTGATAGATAATGAAAGAAACTGAGAAAAAAATTAAAAAGGCGGAGAGAGGACCAAATATAATTTTTTATCTGCTTGAGCAGTTATTGCAGAACAGTTAAACCACACGGTCTATCAACGTGTGCGTAGTTGGTGAAAAATCAACTCTTCAACTGGCCAATAACATCTTTATAAAATTTATCTAATTAAACTTATTAATTACATAAACCATCAATTAGATATTAAGATTAATTAATTAATATTTTCACGTATATCTAACATTCTCCCACTTGGACGAGTGACAAAATATACGTTCATGGTTTAAAAAATTAATCATAATGTGCACATTTCTGATAAGTTTTAATTTTATTGGTCGATTCATAATTCATTATTAAGTACTCCCTCTGTTTCAAAATATAAGTCGTTTTAGAGTAAAATTCTTATTTCACAATATAAGTCGTTTTGCGTTTTTCACACAAATTTAGGAGAAGAGAGAGAAGGAAAAAGGTAAAAAGTGAATTGGAAATTGAAATATTGGATGAAATATTGGATGAGAGAGAGAAAGAAAAAGGTAAAAAGTGAATTGGGAATTGAGATATTTGAGGAGAGAGAGTAAAATAAAGGGAAGGTGGGTAGTTTACGATAACAAAAAATTAATTATTTACTCATTTATCTAGGTTTCTTAATAAGTGTGATTTTTTTTTTAAACGACTTATATTGTGAAACAGAGGGAGTATATACTAATATGAGTCACGGCGGTTCTATATCAAGCACCCGACATAGTTCCTTCCATGTACCACAATATTAGTTTTTCACTTAAATTATTATAAACGTAAAATCAATAATGGTCCACATTAATGTCTAATAATAGACAAGATCCTGTTAAAGTTGTGTCAACATTTATGTATACATTAATGACAGACAGGATACCAATTAATTTCAGAAATAATATATAAAAGAGCTCAAAGTGTCAAATTCATAAAGTATAGAATCATTAGGTTACATTAACAATTCTCATTCTTCCGACATGTTCAATAAATGCCTTTGGGGATAATCATTTAGTCAAAAGATCTGCAATCATGAGATTAGTGCTAATATGCTTGTTTCTGAACATCTTCTTTAACGACAAGGTATTTTAATTCCATATGTCTAGCACCTTTTGAATATTTTTCGTGTTTAGAGAAGAAAACTGTTGCGGCATTATCACAATAAACTCTCAGCGGCTTGGCAATACTGTCGACTATTCCAAGTCCTGAGATAAAATTCCGCAACCAATTTACTTGAAGTGAGGCTTCAAAGCATGCCACAAATTCAGCTTCCATCGTGGATGCAGCAATGACAAACTGCTTCACACTTTTCTATGATATTAGTCCCCCAACTAATAGGAACATATAATCAGATGTGGATTTTCTCCGTGTCAACATATCCGGCATGATCTGAATTTGAATAACCAATCACCTCTAAACGATCAGACCTACGATAAGTAAGCATGTGATATTTTGTCCCTTGCAAGTACCTCAATTCTTTTTTTGCACCTATCCAGTGATCTTTTCCTGGATTTCTTTGATAACGACCAAGCATTCCAATAGCAAAACTGATATCTAGCCTCGTACAAGTCTGTGCATACATTAAGCTCCCAACAATTGATGCATAAGGAATATCTTTCATTTGCTTACGTTCTAATTCATTTTTTGGGCATTGCATAAGACTAAACTTATCTCCCTTCTGAATTAGAACAATACTTGATGAGCACCTTTCCATTCTAAATCTCTCTAAAACTTTGTTATTATATGCTTTCTGAGACAAACCTAACAATCCTTGTGATCTATCCCGAAATATTTCTATTCCGATCACATAAGTTGCCTCACCCATATCTTTCATTTCAAATTTTTCGAGAGAAATTTCTTGGTGTCATACATCAAACCAAGATCATTCGTTGCAAGTAAGATGTCATAAACATACATCACTAAAAAAAAGAAGAAATTTTCGAGGGATTTTCCGAGGGAAATAAATTCCCTCAGAAATTTTCGAGGGAAAACCGAGGGATATAAAAATCCCTCGGTATTTTCCGAGGGAATTAATTACCCTCGGAAAATCCCTCGGAAACTAGAGCGTTAAATGTTCCCGCCATATTTACCGAACGACAAACCGAGGGATGACCGACGGATGGAATCTCCGAAGGAAGACGTCCCTCGGAAAACCGAGGGATACTTAAATCCCTCGGTTTTAATTATTTTTTTTTAAAAAAAATTAATTAAATTTTCGAGGGAGTACAATTTCCCTCGAAATTTTTCCGAGGGATTATGTATTCCCTCGAAATTATTCCGAGGGAAATTGTTCTCCCTCGGAAATTTAATTAATTTTTTAAAAAAATTTAAAAATAATTAAAATAGAAAAAAATAATAAAAAATAAGATTTATTTACGGGACGCTTAGGCGCACTCCTCCCCATCCCGGTTGTAAATTTTTGGGTTTTGTTTCTATTTTTTACTATTTTTTTGGATTTTTTTCTATTTTGTTATTTAACAAATAGGCATGGTAATTTTATATGCTTCTCCTCACCGTCTGTACAAATTTGGACTCTTCTCTCTCCTCAAAACTGCTTCTCTACCAATCACCTCAACGTAAGTTTTATGCTTTCATTTTCGGTTCAATATTATTGCAACTATATATATAGGGTTAAATTATTATTATTAGTCATGTGAAAATCACAAATTGCCAAAAAAATAAAAAACAGAATAGCATAATTTTGTATACAAATAAATAAATTTTATTTTAACCTCTTAAATTATTAAAGATCGATTTTGCTTATATTGGAATTCTAAAAAAAAATCCGAAAAAAAAAAGAAAAAATACTAAAAAATAGTAAGAAGACCCGAGAAATTACGACCGGGGCGGGGAGGGGTGCGTCTCGGCAACCCGGAAATAAACCCTATTTTTTTCTAGTTTTTTCTATTTTTTTCGATTTATTTCGATTTTTTTTTAATTTTTTGACATTTCCGAGGGAAAGAGAAAGAGAGCTCGCCGCCCTTCCGCCGTGAGCCGCTGCCATCCCTCCGCCGTGAGCCGCCGACGTTCGAGAGCTCGCCGCCCGTCGCTCCGCTGTCCGAGAGGTCGCCGCCGTCCGTCGCTCCGCCTAGCCGCCGTCCGTCCGCTCTCTGCCTCGACGCCGCCGCCGTCCGAAGCAGCCGCCGCCAGGAGGTTTTTTACTATTTATTTTTTATTTTTGTATTTTATTTGTTTTAATTTTTATTTAGGGTTTTAATTTTTTATTTTTATTTTTGCAGCCCGTCGCCGCGCCCGAAGCCGCCCTGTCCGCCCGTCAAGGTAAATTTTTTTTTCAGTTTTTTTTTTATTTTTTTTATTTTTTTCAGTTTAATTTTAATTATACATAAATTTGTGGTTTTAATTTATGTTTTATATTTAATTTTAGAATTAGGGTTTAATTTAGGGTTAGTTTATAATTAGGGCCAATTTAGTAATTATTGCATAATTAGGGTTCAATTTAGGATTAATCAATTAATTAGGGGCCAATTTAGCAATAATTACACAATTAGTTGCCAATTTAGTATTAATTGAGAAATTAGGGTTCAATTTAGTAATAATTATAAAATTAGGGTTCAATTTAGTAATAATCAATCAATTAGAGTCCAATTTAGGAATAATCGATTAATTAGGGGTCAATTTAATAATTATTACACAATTGGGGTTCAATTTAGTAATAATTATAAAATTAGGGTTCAATTTAGTAATAATCAATCAATTAGAGTCCAATTTAGGAATAATCGATTAATTAGGGGTCAATTTAATAATTATTACACAATTGGGGTTCAATTTAGTAATAATTATAAAATTAGGGTTCAATTTAGTAATAATCAATCAATTAGAGTCCAATTTAGGAATAATCGATTAATTAGGGGTCAATTTAATAAATTATTACACAATTGGGGTTCAATTTAATAAATTGTGTATAATAAGCATATCTTGAGTTGGTACAGAAATGGGATCTCCAATAGCTGGAGACAAAAGAATTCATATGAGAAAACATAAGTAAACGGGCCCTCCGCTTGAGCCTCCAAAGATAAAGGTACACAGGCGGGTGCTCTGACCAATTGAACTACAATCCCGGGGAAATAAGGGATCTAGCAGAAAATTTGATTCTTTTTTATCTTCTATCTTCGTATGG
>BMAC01000579.1:88897-170450 GCA_014905375.1 Phtheirospermum japonicum
CACCGTCACATTTTTCTGAAAATATTTTGAAAACTTAAATAAAATCCCGTGACACCCTATCACGTTTTTAAAAACAAATTTGAAAACCCGCTATTGGAGGGACAAAACCTCCCGGCCGGCGCCGTCACCCACACGTCAACATCCGACGGTATATACAACCAACAAACAACCAATGACAATATTATATATAAACAAAATTAAACCCCGGCCGATCACCACGGCCTCCCATGCATGAACAATATATATACAATTTTTTCACCGTCACATTTTTCTGAAAATATTTTGAAAACTTAAATAAAATCCCGTGACACCCTATCACGTTTTTTAAAAACAAATTTGAAAACCCGCTATTGGAGGGACAAAACCTCCCGGCCGGCGCCGTCACCCACACGTCAACATCCGACGGTATATACAACCAACAACACCAATGACAATATTAAATCAACCAACAACCAGCAACAACAATGACAATATTATATATAAACAAAATTAAACCCCGGCCGATCACCACGGCCTCCCATGCATGAACAATATATATACAATTTTTTGCCAGTAATGCTGACGGGTTAACACCCGACAGGAATACTGGCGGGCATTTCCTGGCGGCAAAAGCCGTCAACGAAACCGCCGGCATTCCTGGCGGGGTTACAATTTCCGTCAGGATGCTTCAATCCTGACCGCAAATATACTGGCGGCCATAATCCGTCAGGAGGCCGTCAGTATTTGACATATTGACGGAATCCTGACGGATTTGGCCGTTAGGATTGCCGGATTTTTTTGTAGTGTACGTATTTATCGTATATAACATAATATATATATAAGGGTAAAAGATTATATGCATCCTGTACTATACGTATTTTTTGAGTTTGCATTCTAACGTTTTTTTTTCCCGTAATTTAATGCATCCTGTATTACACAAGATTTTGAAAGTGCATCCTTCGGCCAGCCAACTCGCTCCGACTCACCAGAATTCGCCTGATCTCGCGAGTGAGGTTGCATCATTTCAAACCCATATACTTGAGGATGCATATTATCAAACTAGTATACTCCAGGATGCATTTATCAAAACTTATCAGAACTTTTTAATTTTTAAAATTGAATAACTTTTTTTTGTTTTAAATCTATTTTCAAGGTATTTTATATCAAATTAATATTTTTTTATGATGAAAAGTATGTTTGGCAAGTACAAGATAATACACATGATTAAAATTCTATTTTTTAATATACAAGAAAACTAATACAAGATGGTTTAGTAATGCAACAGATAAAGAGTTGAACAATACATGTTCAAACTTATATAAGTTATAAATATTGTCATATAAACATAATATGGATTATTATAATTTCATTTGCATGTCAATATATATGTTTCTTATTAAATATAAAATAAGATCCGAATATTATTTTATCATAGACAATAATATAAATTGACAAGCAAATGAAATTATATTAATAGACATAAAAATATTATCTATTAAACTTACATTATTTATATACATTTTAAAACTTAAATAAGTTATAAATTTTATCATATAAATAATATCTGAATTTAGTAGATGATGTTAATTTTCTTTTCCTATAATAATATAATTCTATTTTCTTGTCAATTTTTCTTTATTGAAAATAAAATAATATCATCTTATATTATTCAACTTTCTTTATTTATTGCATTACTAAATCATCTTGTATTAAATTTCTTCTATATTTAAAAAAATAAAATATTTAATCGTTTGTGTTTGTATAACTTCTATATATTCGAGTGTACGTGGTCTATCTACTACAATCTCAATCAAATTAAAGTTGAAGTTTGAATATGATTATTAAACCGACTATCAATTAGATGAGCAAGATAATGCTGACACGCTCATTCTCTTACACCAGCTTTGACCAAGACCGTTTTCAAATATTTAAAAGCAATGAGCCAGCTCTGTAGCGTGAGGAGATAGGGTAGGGGCGAATATTCTTCAGTTTCACCCCCAAATCCCCGCAATCCTTTGAAATTTCCTATTGATAACTATTGACATAATATAATGTGTGTATACCGGTGTTGAGACCATTCTTTTTTACTTAATTATAATTATTGAATAAAAATTAATTATAAATATTAGATAAATGTAAATACATAAGGTGATTTTTTACTTAATTATAATTATTGAATAAAAATTAATTATAAATATTAGATAAATGTAAATACATAAGGTGAAGGACATGGTGCCCTTCACATATCCAGTTTCTATGCAGACATTTTAATAAAAAAAACTGTTATATCTAAACGAAAATTCATTTGATAGTTAAATAAATAGCCCGAGTCCAATCCAAAAGCAAATAGCACATTATGAATTGAATCTAATCCAGTACACACCATGCTCGTATAAAGAAGAAGATTGTCGATACTTTTCTATTAGGTTCTCTTAGTGACGAGTTTGAAAGTGATAAGGACGAGAGACCAATTTCAAACGTTCAAGCTATACCTACCATCTGCTATGTAGATAGACAATAAACATTTTTGCCTTTCGATGGCCTCCAACGTTATTGTTTACAATTAAATTGGGAAAAAAAAATTATTTTTGGTTTATTATATTATATGGATCGTTTACTTACATAAAAAGTATGTGATATTTATTAATATCAAATCACGTTTGTAAAATTTATCAATTTATAAAAAAAAATCGAAAAAAATTCGAACGGACTATTTCGCTGACGTACGTATTTCAAATAAATGATAAAAAAAGTTAAAACAATGTTCAAAATAAGCGCGATCGGACTATTTTGCTGACGTAACGTGTTTCAAATAAATGATAAAAAATATGATAGGAAATATATAAATCACGCCACGTATAAAATATATTAATCACGTTAACAAACAAATCCCGATTTTTGGACCTTGATGATCGACCAAATTAGCTGACGTGCTTTCAATCCTAATTAATACCGCGTATCTTTTCTGTAATATACTAATATAATATATCAAAAATGAATTTTTTTTGTGTTATACAGAACACATAATTTTAGTATCAATAAACTGTTTGTTTGTCTGGCCAATCAATTTAACATGCCTATTTTGATACTCAAAACCGTTGTTTTCATTCCAAGTAAAAAAAATAAATAATAATAATAATAAAATAAAAAATAAAAACTCGGGAGGCCCCTCTCCAACCCCATTATTCTCTATCCCAAGATTGAAATCTTGGCTTCATCTCGGGTCTTGAATTGAAGTTCTCGGAGCATATCTTAATTATTGGTTGATCAATTAATATTAGAATTTTGTTTCGAGCGGTTGAGTTTGGATCTCACAATGATCCAACTTTATTGAGAGTAGCCTAGCGGAGGGGTTTGAGATTGGGCTCTGTGCAAAAATGTACGTACTTTATAAGGAATTCGAGACAAATTGAAGCATATATCGCGATTTAAATTGTTTAACACTTATGAATAATGTTTTACAGTCGGGAGTTTGATATTGAGTGTAAACCTTAGAACAAAAAGAAAAATGGAAAAAATAAAAAGAAGTTTTCAGTATTTTCTTTGGCTTGCCAGTTGATGAGTCAGATCATGTGGGCTGCTCGCATTAATCATCTTTATTAACATCATATAATTAATTATTTTGCCTTGTCAAAGATTTTGGAGACCAGGCAAAGTAATGCACAAGCAATTAGGTCAACTCTTAAACGTGTATCCATGTATTACGATAATCGCTAATAAAATGTGGCAAAATAGTGTTAAAACATTGATAATTGAGTTTAGTATGCCTTTTTTGACACCCCAAGTTTTTAAAACCGGACTTGATCGGTCGCTTTGGTACTTAAATCGGGTGGCCCTAGAATCAGTGCCACCTAGTGAAAACCGGCAGAAACCCAGAAATTGGTGACAAATGAACCGGGTTATCACTTAGAAAAAAAAAAGAAGCAGCTATTGCTAAACATAAAAGACAATGACCGAACCTTTTTTTTTTTAATTATCAAATCAAACAAAATTTCGGTCTATGTGCAACAAACACCACTGGAGGTCTCTTCCTTGTACTGACTTGTTTACTCACTTGTAGTTGGCAGGCGATGGGATTCAATATAAGTCATTTCCGCTGTAGCTACGTGCTTGTTTATATGGCAAAAGTATATATATTCAACAAGAAATGAGTTCTAATTTTAGGATGACTTAACCTTTCTTTTATATTCCTTTGTATTTCTCATCGAACCAATGACATTTTTTTTTGTTGTTGGTAGTTATGATTCAGAGTTCTTTTTTTGCCTTTTCTTTTAGTTGTGAGTTTGAGCTGTACCTTGTACTAAACCTTGGACATGAGGATATTTATGTTAAAAGCATACTACTTCGCATTCGTAATCAATAAATATATGCTTTTGTAAGAGTGAATCGATCAAAAATTTTGGACAAAAAACATGACACATAAAAGCTACAGGAACCAAAGTTGGGAATATTAAACTATTAGTGCCAAAATTCTTATAAGATAATTACATAATCAAATCTAAACAAGATGCAAAAATAAAAACCATAAGGAAAAATAATACACACACACACACACACACACACACACACACATATATATATATATATATATATATATATATATATATATATATATATATAACTATTATAATTATTCTAATCTAGTAGATCTAATTTAATAAAGAATATTATAGTAGCTTTGCAAAAAATTATTAGTCAGCCCCCATAATTCTCATAATTATCGATTAGTAAACAAAATATTCAAATTTTCTCAAAAAGAGTTCTATTAATATCCCCCCCTTTCAGAGTTGCACGATGAACATTAATATTAAAGGGAATCTAAACTGGAACTCGTAATCGATCGATTTTTGATTTTGGAGGTCCTCCTGTTTGATTTTTCTAGTTTCTTCGAGTTTCACTACAAAGTAGTGTTTTACCGAGGGAAAAATCCCTCGATAATAAGTTAAAAATCTCCCGGTAATCCTTTTTCCGAGGGCAAAATCAAGGGATATCTCCCTTTGGAAAAACCTATTCGGTAAAATTTTTCGAGGATATTAGCGACGGTGTATTTTTTTCGTTAATTTACGGGGTCCAAAATATGTCTGCCCTTGGAAAAACCAAGGGCAAGGGCCCTTCGAAAAAACCGAAGGCTGTTTCCCTAGAAAATACCGAAGGGTCTTGCCCCTCAAAAAACCGAGGGCGAACTACCCTCGAAGACAACGAAGGGGACGTTCCCCTCAAAAAATATTAAAAAATAATATTTTCAACTAAAAAAGGAAAAATCAATGGGATTTTGCCCTCGGTTTTTTCGAGGGTGATACGCCCTCGTTTTTCTCGAGAGGAATTATCCCTTCATTTTTCCCTTTTTTTATTTTTATTATTAATTTTAATCCATGTTATTAAAATACCCAGAAAATTTTTAAAAAAACTCATTAATAAGCAGACAAATAAATAAGCTAATTATTATATAAATATCTGAAAAATTACAATTATTAAATTTGTTCAAAAAAAATATTTCGTAAAAAAAAATTTATAAAAATATTCGATAATCTTATGACGGGGGAGGTTGCGGCGGGTATTGCTGTAATCGAGCTAATAGCTCGGCCATCTGCGCGATCACCTGCGCCTGAAATTGATGCTGCTCCTGGTGCTGCTGCTTATGTAGTAGCTCAAACTCGTTGTATCGCTGCTCCATCGTCTGCTGAGCTCGTCTCGTGGCATCTAACTCCCCCCTTTGTGCCTGGAGCTACGTCACGAACTCCCTCACGTGAGTCCTATCCTGCTGGGAGGAGGAGGAAGAACATATGCCTCAGAAACCATTCGTAGCAGCCACCAACTTTCCGAACAAGCCGATGTCGTTATGTCGGCCCTTACCCGACCCGACAACGTCGAGATAAACAAGGCCAAGCTCAACCTCATTATCCGCATCATGTGAAGAAGTACATTGTCATGAATTTGATGGGTTTGAGGGTTTCGTTCTCGCATGTGGAAAAGGAAAAGGGATTAGGGTTTGGAAATTGTGATTTCGGTTCGATAATGGAGGGGATAAGTGCCACCAAGTGTAATTCGGGTCGGGTTGAAGTAATCGGGCAGGCGCGGGCTGAAGATGTTGGGCCGGATGATTCAATTGAGCAAGAGGAACGGGGCTATTGCAAGGAATGACGAATGTGCCTTTTTAGTTCTTAAGACTTGGGCTTATATTAATGTTAATGCATTGTGGCATAAATATCCCTTTTAATTTTAGTTGTGCAAGTGTCACGTTTTAATTGGTCATAATCCTTTAAAGGGTGGATCAAGTTTGGATGCTTTTGGTCCCCCCCCCCCCCCTCTTAGTATTTATGTATGAGTTGCAGCATGGGAATAAACAAGCAAGAATTACATTCCAATTCTATCTTCTTCCTCAAGCATTCTACTATCCCCTTCTATCTCTAAAATAGTTACAAACCATTCAGCAGAAAAAATCTAAATAAATTCCAGAATAATCCCAGAAAATTTACCCATTAAGCCTAAACATAACAATTGGTAATCAGAGCCTTCGATCCTCTTGAAATGGAAGAAATCACTCATTTCAAGAACTTACAAGAAGCCAAAAAGCATTTGGATCAAATCCTCCAAACAAAAGTTGCAAAAAGAGAAGCAGCCGAGATGAAAATACAGGAACAAATCATTGGCATCAATACAGATATGACAAATAAATTGAGCATCTTTCTCAAACCCAAGCATCCATTCAGCTACAGCTACTTAACCTGGACAAGGGGTCCAAACAAAATGAAGAGGGTTCAATCATAGAGGAACCGGGCTCAGGCTAGTCCTCTTCTATATCAGACCCTAAGCAACAATTCAAGGTCACAGAATGATTCAAGATCACTCTCCCACCAGCATCATAAGTATATTACCCAAGCTAGAACTTCCCAGATCTGATGGATCCCATCCTAGATCTTGGATTTTGAAGTGCCATGGGTATTTCAAGCTTATATCTAATATTCCTGACAACCAGAAGGTAACCCTAGCCTCTATATATGCATTTTGAAGGTAAGGCTGCACAGAGGTATCAACGGTTTTCTATGAAACGGCTTGATCTCACCTGGCCCCAATTCCTAGAAGTTGTTTCAGCTAGATTTGAAGAAATTAAAGAGTCAAAAAGTCATTGCTGAGTTTAACAAATTGAGACACACACAGTCATATGCAGAATATGTGGAAAAATTTGAAGAGTTAAGGGCTTTTATGCTATTATTCAATAATGGAACCTATTCAGAAGAAAACTTCATTGCCAGTTTCAATAGTGGGTTGAGTGAGGAGTTGCAGGCAATTATGTAGATGTTTGAGCCCAGGACCTTACAACAGGCCATTGAACTTGGGCAGAGGCAGTTACATACTCTGGAGGCATTAACCAAGAAGCTCAAAACACAATCCAAACCTACTATCCCTTTTAACCTTAGGAGGGGTGGCACCAGTAATATTCCCAGACCACCCTAGAATGTCAATAAGCCACTATTCAAGCTCCTCACAGCATCTGAATTGGCAGCCAGAAGAGAAAAAGGGCTTTACTACAATTGTGATGAGCCATTCTCAAATGGGCACAGATGTAGAAATATGATTTTCTATATGGTCATGACCAAGGAAGAGGAATTGCATTATATGCATGAAGGTCTCGAGAAACAAGATAACCCTGAATCTATGGAAGAGATCCAAATGACCTTGAACTCAATATCTGGTGAAGGAGGGGTGACCACTATGAGGCTTAATGGTTCTGTGGATGGGGAGAGACTGCACATTCTCATTGATACAGGAAGCACTTTGAGTTTTATACAAGAATCCACAGCCAGGAGGTTGGGTGTAACCTAGAGAAATCCAAACCTATCTTATTCAAGGTTGCAAATGAACAAAGGATGATCAGTTCCAGCAGGGTAAATGGGTTTAAATGGAAGATGCAGGGGCACTCTTTCTCCTTTTCACCAAGAATCTTAGAGATTTGATTTTAGGGGGAGGTTAGTTGAATTATTGCACCCCCATTGAGTTTGACTATGATCAGATGACCTTCACTGTCAATCTCATGGAAAAAGGGTCAAAATCCAGGCTATTACTACACCTACAGAGTGCCAACTAATTTTTGGTCCTACCCTTTTCAAAATGTTTCATCAGGAGATACCTACTCAGATTGAGAAGATGTTCTGGATTAAGATGAAACCTGACACATAGAACAGTAAGAAAAAGTTAGAGGACTTAATGCTGGAATTTCAGGATGTTTTTTAGGAGCCCAAGGGATTACCACCTGTCAGGGGAGTTGAACACCAAATTGTGCTGAAGGAAGGCAGTAACCCTAAGCACCAATATCCCTATAGAGTATCTCACAACCAGAATAATGAAATTGAAAATATTGTGAAGGAATTACTAAAGGCTGGAGTTATTCAGAATAGTAATAGCCCTTTTGCCTCCCCAGTGCTATCAGTCAAGAAGAAAGATGCTACATGGAGAATGTGTGTGGATTATAGGTATCTCAACAGTTTAACTATCAAGCATGACTACCCAATTCCTGTTATTGATGAATTGTTAGATGAGCTACAGAGAGCTGAATATTTCTCAAAAATTGATCTAAGGTCAGGATACTTTCAAATTCTAATGAGTCCTTAAGACAGATATCTTACAGCTTTCAACACTCATAATGGGCAATATGAGTTTTTAGTTATGCCTTTTGGGCTTTGTAATGCCCCAGCTACTTTCCAATCATTGATGAACCAAGTTTTTCAGCCTATGTTGAGGAAGTCAGTGCTAGTCTTTTTGATGATATTCTCATCTATAGTAAGAACAAGGAGGATCAATATAGGGATGTGAGAGTAGTTTTGTGCTTACTCAGGAAACACTCACTTTTTGCAAAGAAGAGTAAATTCCGGTTTGGACAAGAGCAGATTGAATATTTAGGTCACAAAATTTCTAAGGAATGGTTTGCTACTGACCCTAGTAAGATCACCAGGATGGTGAATTGGCCTAAACCAGCTAACATTAAGCAGCTCAGAGGGTTTTTGGGTATTACAGGTTACTATAGGAGATTTATACAAGGCTATGGGTTGATGAGCAAACCCTTGACAAATTTACTAAAGAAAGGGGGTTTCATGTGGTCTAGAGAGGCTGAGGTTGCTTTCAACATTCTTAATGAAGCTATGGTTACAGCACCTGTATTATCCCTCCCAGATTTTTCAAAACCATTCATCTTGGAGACAGATGCTAGTGGCACTGGTCTAGGGGCTGTTCTAATGCAGGAAGGGAGGCTTATAGCTTACATGAGTAAAGCTTTGTGTGGGATGAATCAGGAGTTATCCATCTATGAGAAGGAGTTTATGGTTGTACTGATGGCCATCCAGAAGTGGAGGCATTACCTACAGGGGTATAAGTTCATCATTAAGACTGACCAACAAGCACTTATTGGATCAGAGAATCATGAACCCATTGTAGCAGAAATGGATTACCAAGTTACTAGGGTTTAACTACGAGAAACAATATAAAAAAGGGGTGGAGAACAAGGTGGCTGATGCCCTGTCCAGGCAGGATCATTCTGAAGAACTGGACTCGGCTATATCAGTGGTCACTCCAACATGGGTATAGCAAGTGACAGATAGCTATGAAGGGGACCCATTCTTTACCAAAATCTTGTTATCAAAATCAATGGATCCACAGTCATATCTAGAGTTTGTAGCACAGGGTGGAATAGTTAAGTTCAAGGGGAGGATAGGAGTGGGGAACAACACCAAGCTCAGGAGTACCATCCTTGCTGAAATGCATTACTCTGCCTATGGGGGACATTCTGGTATTCTAGGTACCTACAATAGGATTGGCAGGGTGTTTTATTGGCCTTAGATGAAGAAGGAAGTTGAGACTTGGGTCAAACACTGTGATGTTTGTGCTAGGATCAAGTCATAGGGTGGTGCCTACCCTGGCCTACTGCAGCCTCTACCCATACCCCACCAAGTTTGGACCCACATTTCAATGGATTTTGTGGAAGGGTTACCCAAGTCATTTGGGAAAGATGTGATCCTAGTGGTGGTGGACAGGTTAACTAAATATGGCCATTTCCTAGCATTATCTCACCCCTTCTCATCTATAACTGTAGCTAGGTTATTCTTGAATTTCATCTATAAACTACATGGTCTACCTCTGTATATAGTGACTGACAGGGACAAGGTGTTCACTAGTGCTTTTTGGAGGGAGTTTTTCAAAATTTCTGGCACTCAGTTAGACTTCACCTCAGCCTATCATCCTCAAACAGATGGACAGACAGAAAGAGTGAATCGGTGTTTGGAAAACTATCTAAGGTGTATGGTTCAACAGAATCCTGGGGCTTGGACCAAATGGTTACCATTATTGGTATAATACTAATTATCACACCAGTCTCAAAACTACCCCATTTCAGGCCCTATATGTCTATCAACCCACATCAACCTTTTTGGAGACTCGATTTGTCACACACAACCAGGACACAATAGAGTTTATTAAAGAAAGACAGAAAAAAATTCAAGACCTCAAACAAAACCTACAGCAAGCCCAATAACGTATGAGGTTTTTTTTCAGATAAAAGGAGGAAAGAGAGGCATTTTGAGGTCAGAGATTGGGTATATTTAAGACACCAACCCTTTAGACAAAACTCGGTTGTACTTCGAAAAAACTTGAAACTTTCAGCAAAATTCTATAGGCCATTCCAGGTCCAAGAGAGAGTTGGAGAAGTAGCTTACTGTTTGAGGTTACAAGAAAATGCCCAGATCAACCCAGTTTTCCACATGTCTCTTCTGAAAAAGAAGCTCAGCCCCACAGTGCATCCAATTCCATGCTCTAAACTACCGGACACATGTGAAGATGGAGAATTTCTGGTTCGCCCTGCAGAATCAATCGCCCAACTATTAGTACAAAGAAAGAGAGAGACTATACAAAAATTTCCAATTAAATGGTTTTACAGTGAAGATAGGGAGGGTATTGTCATGAATTTGATGAATTTTAGGGTTTCGTTCTTGCAGGTGGAAAAGGAAAAGGGATTAGGGTTTGGAAATTGTGATTTTTCTTCGATAATGGAGGGGATAAGTGCCAACAAGTGTAATTCGGGTCGGGTTGAAGTAATCGGGAGGGCGCGGGCTAAAGATGTTGGTCAGACGATTCAATTGAGAAAGAGGAGCTGGGCCGTTGCAAGGAATGACGAAAGGGCCTTTTTTGTTCTTAAGACTTGGGCTTATATTAATATTAATGCATTGTGCCATAAATACCCCTTTTAATTTTAGTTGTGCAAGTGCCATGTTATAATTGGTCATAATGACTTGAAGGGTGGATCAAGCTTGGATGCTTTTGGTCCCCCCCTTTTAGTATTTATGTATGAGTTTCAGCATGAGAATAAACAAGAAAGAATTACATTCCAATTCTATCTTCTTCCTCAAGCATTCTACTATCCCCTTCTATGTCTATAATAGTTACAAACCATTCAACAGAAAAACTACAAATAAATTTCAGAATAATTCCAGAAAATCTACCCATTAAGCCTAAACATAACATACGTCTTCATCCAGACGTTGCTCGTACTCCTCCTAGAATATAACTCATTAGTAAATTTTACATTAAGACCAAAGAACAAGTGTTAAATAAAAAAGAGACTTACATTAGTATTATTGGATCTCGTATCGATCCACGTTCAGTCATCCTTCTTGTGTGTACGTACGAAACCTGGTACGCAGTGGCCGACTGACCTGTCTGCCGCTCTTGTATCCAAAAAACAATAATATGATAATTAACATTAATAATAAACACATAAATACTATATTATGATTCGAAGTTACTTGCGATATCATAAGAATAATCGATCATAGATCTAGACCTCCCACCCCCACCCCCACCCCACCCCACATGCTTTGACTTCCTAGTACCCGTACCAGCAGGCTCGCTCCTCCTGTTGATGTTTCACTGCTCGAACATCCTCCTGTTCTCGGGCTATCACACTCAACATCTCAAGCCCTAGTTCAAATGCATGATATATATAAAATAAAAATCATCTGTAATAATAAAAAAATAACTTAATAAGAAAAGCCGACAGAATCATCTACCCCTAGGCCCCCTTATTAACGACTCTCAGTACCAGACTAATCTAATCAAGATACTGCTTATATTCATTTAGTCGCTTCCTATACTTGTACTGTATCGTGTGGAGAAATGTCGTCTATATAGACCGTGGGGTATAAAGGTCCGTGTTCCAATAACAAATCTCCTACAAAACAAAATAATATTTACGATTCAATTGATGCATGATTCTCAAGTTACTATAAATATTAATAAATTTGGACAAAAAATGATAATTACGTGAAATATGTCCCACCATAATCGACGAGTCTCCTTAGGGACTGCCTTAAACTGCTAACTCGCGGGATGGAACTCCTTCTCCATGATCTCTCAAAATATGTTGGTCAGCCTGACCTCCCTGCTATGTAGCCTGTAATTGTGTTTGTGGTTACAAATATAACTTAATAATAACGATGATTAAAATTATAATTTTTTAATTTACTTACTTCCTCTCTACGATATAAACAAGGTATTGCCTCTGTGGTGTGCCCCAAGTCCTCTCGGGATGTACCCGCATCAAACGGTGTCGGTGTGGTGATATCTGGGATCGGCGCTGACTGATCAGTACCAATGACCACGTAATCGTCATCAAAATTAGCTAAATGATTATTCGACCCCATATCCGATCGACCTAGGCTAGATTCGCGTTCACGGCCTCTCGGTATCTGATAAAAGTATATATAATACGAGCATTTTACAAATTACCAGTATATATATCAACCATTTTAATAAATACAAACATAAATAAATTAGTTAAAATAAGAGCATTTTAGTATATGAATTTTCGTTGACTAAGAACCTCGGCAGCATCTCCATTTAGTTTTCTAAGTACACATATATTGCAGTGCACCCGATAATAAAAGAGAGCTACTGAACAAAAATTCTTATAATCAACAAAAAAAAACATTTACATAAGATAAGCCATATTACAGTCACGATCTCAAACTGTCCAAATAAGTGGATTTCGGGATTTAGTATCAAATTCTTTAACCAAATCTCAAACGAGTCTAAGGTATATTGTTTGAGTGTAGAAATAAAGATTATACTGTGGATCAAAATTATTTTAAACCTCATTGTTGGAGGGACAAAATCTCTCGGCTGACGCCTGTTTCGCCCAGAAAATATTAACCCTGAGATCGCCTGCTCTCCTCCCTAAAGTTAACCTGACTCTCTTCACAATACCAAGTTAGAAAGGACCACCGTAGGGATTCCAGTGAAAACCTTTGCGATGCTTAAGTCAGTAAGCGCTTTAGGTATTAGAGTGAAGGTGTGAATAATCAGAATAGCATACCTTCGTTACTCTTGGATGGGGTATTTATACCCTCAGTTAGTTGGGAGCCTTTCAGAGATCCCGGAAATAAGCCCGCGAATCCCGCACTGTTATTTCGGACGACCTGACCAGGTTTCCCTTTATGGATGACCTGATCTCCTCGAGCTTAGTCTAAAACTTCTGTGCGTTCCTGAGCTAACCACTACAAAACTTATATAGGAATTAAGTCAGGTCAAGACGAGTTCTTTCTAGTCATAGACTCAACCCAGTCTATCTCTTTCCTGATTTCTTCTTCATGGTGTAGGGACTGGATTTGGCTCACCCCAACTTGCCTTACATGAGCTACCTTGAGGCTTGCCATCACTTCAGGTCAGGATCAGATCAAGTCGTACCAATACTTCCCCCCACCCCCCTGAATGGTGGGGTGAGCGGTGTCAGCTCGGTTTTCCCAATCGGTTGGCATTCCCAACACATCTCGTCGAGTACTATTCACTGACACGCATTAAATGTGCATATCCCACCAAATCCTCTTTTTCCTAAAAAGTCTTTTTCAAAACATATTTCATCCCATATTTCGCAGTTCATTTGTTCACTTTTGCTGCCTCACCTTTCTTCCTCACCAAGAATTCCTTTTGTTTTTCTCCTTCAATTAGATCTTTTTCTCTCACCTCAGACCAGGTATTTTCTCTCCCCTTGCAAACTTTTAGTTATGTCTTCTTCTTCTTCTTCTTCTTCTTCTTCTTCTTCTTCTTCTTCTTCTTCTTCTTCTTCTTCTTCTTCTTCTTCTTCTTCTTCTTCTTCTTCTTCTTCTTCTTCTTCTTCTTCTTCTTCTTCTTCTTCTTCTTCTTTCTCGCTCCCCCTATCCACGTCTTCTTCTACAACATTGTATTTAACCTCTTCTGACGAACGGAATTATCCTACCTAAGGTGATGTCCAGGACAATATCATTTCCACCATTAGTGATCGGACTCTGGAAGGGCTAAGGGCCAAATTCCAGATTTCGAGCGAGTTTTCCCAAATCAATCCCGACACTGGTGAAAGAGCGTCTCGGCCTCTCTCCAATCATTTAAATTTTTTCACCGATCAATTCCAGGCCGGGTTGAGCCTTCTCGTCCACCCCTTCATACTGGCAGTGTGCCGGATGTACCAAATTTCGGTACATCAGTTTGTACCTAACGCCTTTAGGATAATAGTAGGGTTTCATCTAGCGGTGCGGTTCTCTGGGCTTATACCCGCGGCCCAATTATTCTATTCCCTCTCCTAGGCTAAGAGCTCATCTTACGACTTCTTCTACCTCTCGGCCTGAGCTGGCATTCGATTTTCGACCGATAACCCTTCCTCCAATAAGGCCTGGAGGATGAAATTCTTTTTTGTTCACTACTCGAGCGACTGGGGTTTTCCCCAATATCCATCAGCACCCTTCCTACTCAGGCTCATCTGACAAGAGGAGAACGACCACCTTCCCTAAAAAAGATCATCCGTACCTTAAACAAAAAAGTCTTCCATCTATCCAAACTCCTCACTCCCCCCGTTCTGAGCTTCTTCAACTCTAGAGAGGATTCGGGCCCTTTATCTCCTGAGATCAGTATACCAGAAGAGCTATCCAGCTCTGACTTTTTAATCTCTATTTTTACTTACACACTAAGAATTTAGTATTACTTTGGTATTTCCATTGTTTATCCCTTTAGAAAATTTCATATCAGCCACCATGATGAAAAAGAGGATGGTCGCGCGTCAACAAAGGTCTGCACCCAGCACCGACCAGGGGCCTCTTGAAAAAACGGCTAGAGCTGAAGGATCAACCAAGCCAGAGGAAACGACCAGGCTATAGAGATCAGCCAGGCTTGACTTTGACCTAACAGCTTGTTCTGATTCAGGGGACGAGCAGGCGCTCACCACACGCAAGCGCGCCCGTACTGGGAAAGGGGTCGCGCCCACGGGGTTTAGGGTGGCAACCCCTAACTTAAACTTGTTTTACAGTCCGTCCATTTTGGACTGCCCCGGGGATGTGGCAGTCCACTTTATTCAGGGGCAATGCCCCTCTGCTGACCACCGCATCCTGGAGAAGTGGTCAGACCATGAGCTGGTCGAATCTTTTTGCTAGTATGAAGCGAGGGTAACCATCTTTCTCCTCTGTTCGTCCTCTTTTCACTTCTTCTTCTTCTTATTATTATTAACTATTTTCATTTACTCCCCCAGTCCTCTCTTTCTTTCTTTTTTTCCAGGCCGATGTCAAGAGGGCCATCTTGGTGTCCCAGGCTCGGGGCTCTCTGATGAACACCGACCTGGCCAAAGAACACGCGGCTCTCAAAGGGAGAGAGCAAATTCTGATAGGCCGAATCAAAGAGAGGGAAGCTGAGCTAAAGGCAGCCAAAGCCAAGATGAAAAAATCTGAAGAGGGAGAAGGGAGGGCGCGAGTCGAATCCCTCTTTCAAGCGGAAGAGACTAGAAATATGATCGACGAAGCTTGAACTGAGGGCTTCTCTAAAGGTCGAGCAGAAGGGTGAACTGAGTTCTTCAACTCCGAAGAGGGGCTGAGGCTCATTCAAATGACCAGAGAGATGACTAAGCGTGCCTTTCTACACTCTACCGAGCTGTATGATATTCTTGTCCCTGAAGCTAAGGTTTTCTATCATTTCAGGTTGGATGTCCAGGAGAAATGGTCCAAAGAGAACCACTCTTTCCCTTTCGACTGCGCCATCCCCTTGTAGGATCCCCCTGAGCCTACAAGCTTCACCCATGTCGAAGAGGACGACCAACTTCATCAGATCGGGTCCCCTGTATTTGCATATCACATCCTTCAAGCCTTCCGTGCTTTTTCTCTGAGATCTTCTCCTCCTCCCCCACCCCCCACCCCCCGAGCAGTCGCTAACCCTTTCTTTACCAGCGACAATTTTCCTCTCCAACCTTCGCTGATCTAGGCGAGCTTCAAACTGATTCTCAGTTCGAGAAAGACTTTAGGGAGGTCGTCGGGGTGACTGGGCAGGTTGGCGATGAATTGAGCACGGAATATTATGGGGCGTAGGCTGGTCATCTGCTCTGGTTGTTTTTTTAGATGATTTTTTCTTTTTGTATCTACCTTGTACTGAACCATATTTTTGCTCGTTTCTCTCTCTTTTTTTTGGTACGTTGTGTTTTAGGGTTTCCTTAATTTAAGAAAACCCTAATATTATTGCCTGTACTATGCGTCTTTTTATATAAACATCTTTTTTCCTGTTTGTGGCTTATCATTATGGCTTCCGAATTTCTGAAAAAAGAAATTGATACCCTTAAGAAGAAAAATCTCTCCTTTTTCAAAGAGAATTTTCTTCTTTAAGAGGAAAATGCCAACCTTTATGAAAAAGTTTCCTAGATGCGCAAACTTCTATAAAAGAAGATGCAGAAAAACATCACTATAAACTTGAGTGGTTCGAGCTTTGCCAGCTGATCCAGCAACTCCGTTAGGAGCGCTCTGATCTACTAAGGTCGGTGCACCGTTTATCTACCACTGTCGTTGAGGTCCAATCTGAAACTGAGCGTGCAAATGGGTATCGTCTTCGTCTTTATGAAACTTAGCAGGAATTATGGTGCATTCGCCGAGTCCTTGTTGCGGATATAAGGGTTTCCTGCCCCCATCCTTACGTCTCCTCTAGCCGAGCTTTATCCCCTACTCTATATAAATCCAATCAAGCCTGATGTCCGACCTTTGTATTTCGTATCAATTCACGCTGTTGTACTTAGTATTTTTCTCTGAATCAAATAACGCAAGACCTGCCATATGATGTTCATAAATCTCAATCTACGCTTTTATATCATGAGAGGACTTATATAACTTTTATGATTAAACCTGTCTGATCGACCATAAAGGTATTCATTAATTCTACTTGCTTTGTTCAAAGGGTGTTTGCTCTTCAATAAGCTTTTGGGGATCTTACCCTCAATTTACGGGGCTCGCTCCGTTGACTGACAATCAGGTCAGGTCATCTAGGGTATCCACCCTTTGGCCAATCGGGCCAATTTTTGGAGCTCGTGCCCTCGACTGACAATCAGGTCAGGTAATTGAGGGTATCTACCCTTTGGCCAATCGGGCCAGGTTTTTGGGGCTCGTGCCCTGGACTGACCATCAAGTCAGGTAATTTGGAACGTATTAAATTCAAACTTAGTTTCTTTTATAAATAACTCTGGTAAATTAGCTGCACACATAGTACTTTCGCAGATTCGTTATATTCCATGCCCGTGGTAATTTGATTACATCCATATGTTCAAGTTCATAGGCTCCTCCCGCTAAAATCCTTGTGACCTTATACGGTCCCTGCCATGTGGTATCTAACTTTCCTCGGGTCTTGCCCAAATCAGCACTGCAGAGAACCAGGTCTTCCACTTGAAATTGCCGCTTGAGCACTGACTTGTTGTAAGCTGCCTTAACTCTCCCCCTCATATGCTCCATTTTTACAGAGGCTCGTTCTCTCTTCTCCTCCACTAAGTTCAGTGCGTCTTGTCTCAGTAGCTCGTTCTTCCCCTCGTCAAAGTTTTGTATTATATGAGTTTCCACTCCTACCTCTGCTGGAATCACATCATCCATGGCATATACCAATCTAAAGGGCGTTTCTCCCATGCTCTCCTTAGGGTTGGTTTGATATGCCCATAAGATCGAGTTGAGCTTTTCCACCCACTTTCCGCTTGACCTCTTTAAGCGTTCTTTGATCCCTTGCACTAAGATGTGATTGGTCACCTAGACTGGCCATTTGCTTGGGGGTGGTACACAAATGTGAAGTGTTGCGCTATTTTCATCTTTGTGCACCAAGCCTGTATCCATGCTCCCATGTCCCATTATCTGAAACAAGTATTCTTGGGACACCAAACCGACACACAACATTCTTCTAAATAAACCGCATGACCACTTCCTCCGTAATTTTTGCTATTGCCTCTGCCTCCACCCATTTTCTAAAATAATCAATAGCTACAATCATAAACTTCTTTTGGCCTGGGGCCATAGGGAAAGGCCCAACCAAGTCTATCCCCCACTTCGCAAAATGGAAAGGAGAGCTCATTTTCATGAGCTCTTCTGCTGGCCGATGTATGAGGGGGGAGTGTCTCTGGCATCGATAGCACATTTTCACGAAGTTTTCTTCTTCTTGCCTCAGCTGCAGCCAAAAGTACCTTGCCCGCAGCACCTTGGTTGACAATTCTCTGGCACCCATGTGGTTTCCGCAACATCCCTCATGAATCTCTTTTAGAATATATGTTCCTTCCTTTGGATTCTAACAGCGTAGGAGTGGTTGTTCAAAGCCTCTCCTAAATAATTCTCCTTTAACATAATGAGGTTTACGAGGATCTCGAAAACCTCTAGGCTTATCAAGATATGCTTCATCATTTAAAACACCATTCAAAAAGGCACTTTTTATATCCATTTGGTGAAGAGTAATGTTCAGATGACAAGCAATTGCGAGAAGTAATATAATTGACTCAATCCTTGCCACAGTGGCAAATGTTTCATCAAAGTCTATAACTTTAACTTGGGTAAAACCTTGTGCTACCTGTATAGCTTTATTTCGTAAAATGTTACCGAACTCATCTGTTTTGTTCCTGAAAATACACTTTGTTCCAATGACGTTTCTTGAGCTTGGTCGTAGACCAAATCCCATATTTCATTTTTGCCAAACTGACCAAGCTCTTCTTTCATTGCATTTATCCAGAAATCATCTCTGAGAGATTCTTCCACTTTCTTAGGGCTCTGTATAATACACAAAACAAGAATGTTTGGTTAAGAAACAGCAAGATGCCATACATACCAGCTTTACCATATCCTTAAAGTTGATCTTCTTCTTGCGAGTGATTCTTTCATTTAAAGCTCCAATAATTTGGTAGGTGGAGTGATTCCTCTGTATTTTGGAAGGAATGTCCTTATCAAGTGGATCAGAGGACATTGAGACTTTTGCATCATCCTAATCCTCTTTAAATCCAGAGGATTCTTCAATAGAATTTGCATGAGTCTGTGATGTTGGTTCTGGTGTTGTAGCATTTTCAGAGACATCAGGTGTTGTGATGGAGGATTATTTTAAAGTGGATGAAAGATTAGATTGTGGACTTCTAACAAGATCAACCACATCATCCTCAATTGAGTTGCCAGAATATCCATTAAATCAGCAAACCTGACATTCACATACTCAAGCAACGTACAAGTTCTAAGATTAAAAACCCTATTTGCATGATTGTTAACCGAATACCACAAAAACACACACTTATCAATCTTTGAGTCAAATTTCGACAAGTAGGATCTGTCATTCAAAACATAACATACACAACCAAATATGTCAAAATACTTAAGGTTTAGTTTCTTTGCCACGAGGGTTTCGTTGGTAGTTTCACATGTACCAACCCTAAAGTAGACTCGATTTGATATGTTACAAGAAGTGTTAAGAGCCTTTGACCAAAAACTTTTAGACAAATATTTAGAAATCAACATGATCCGTGCCATTTCTTGTAGAGATTGATTTTTCCACTCAGCTGTGCCATTTTGTTGGGTTGTGATAGGAGAAGAGACTTATGGGAGATCCCAAATTTATCACAGAAATTTTGAAAAAATGAGTTGTTAAACTCTTTTCCATGATATGTCCTAATTCGCCAATTTGCAAATCAAATTTGTTATTGGCACGTTTGGACATTTTTCGAAAGATTTTAAAAGTTTCAAATTTTCACGAAGAACTCAATCCAAGTGAACTGGGAAAAATCATCAACAATAACAAGAGAGTGTTTCTTACCACCAATACTTTCTACCTCAATTGGACCCATGAGACCCATGTGGAGGAGTTCCAGACAGTGAGAGGTGTTGAAGTGTTGGAGCACAGGATGAGACACTTTGGTTTTCTTACCTTTTTCACAGGCACCACAGACTGGTGGGTTGTTAATTACCAGTTTGGGAACACCTCTTACACTATCAGGCTTGACCATTTTTCCCATCATCTTATATTTAACATGCCCCATATTCTGATGCTACAACTCAAATTTTAAAGGTTGTACGCTTTGACACAAGATTTTGCTGTTTACTTTGTAGCAGTTGGTGGTGGTTCGTGTGCCAGTGAGAATGCATTAATTAGTGCTGTTAAAGATTTCACACAAATCTCGGCTGAATTTTACATGTAAATTGTCATCGCACAGTTGACTGATGCTTATAAGATTAGCAGCCAGTCCTTTCACTAGTAGCACGTTATGAAGCTTACGTAGTCCTTCAACGTTTAAGGTACCTTTCCCAATAACCTATCCATGTGCACCATCACCGTATTGTACTTTACCACTATTGTGTTGGACAATGTCAGTCAAGTATTCAGCAAATCCCATCATGTTCCAAGAACACCCACTAATAAAGTACCAGGAACCTTCAACATTAGACTTCAGACAGATGTAGATCATATTACATTGAGTATCAACCTTTCTTACGCACACCATTTTGGATTTGCGAGCAGTGTTAGTCCTTGTGTTGGAGCAGAAGTTCTCCGACACTGTATTGTTTCTTGGAGCAGGTGTCCTCTCCGATTTGAGTATTTTACAGAATGGTCTAATGTGTCCTGGTTCAGAGCAATAAGGACACACATAGATAAATCTTCGACATTTAGAATTCTTGACAGAAACAGATCCCTCCGAAGAATTTTCACCTTCTCTAACAAAAATAGGGGCCTCAAATCCTATCCAGTGTTTGATCATGGATCTAATAGATAAGATCTCATCAAGTCTGGTCATTCCTATGTTAAGTTTCCTTAGGGTTTGTAGGGCTGTTGAGAGTTATGACCTTGCTCTATCTAGTTCTTCTTCATGTTTAGTTAGAAGAGCCTCTAGACGAAAGACAACAGTTTGTTGTTCTTTATCCGTATGTGTCAGTCTCTCATTTTTCTTAGAGAGAATCTTAAATTTTTGAACCAGTTTGCACCACTTTTCATAGAGTTCCTCATATGCGGTTCCAAAGTCTTCATTATCATCTGTGTCTTTAATGGTGTACGAGTTAAGACTCCTATGTCATTCACATTGTTAGTATCATCCCAGATAACACAAGCATTCATGGCGCGACCTCTTCAGTTTCTTTTGGTTCTTCCTCATCTTCTCCATCACTCATGGCAATTAGATTTCTCTTTCACTTGATGTTGGCACACTCATTTCTGTAATGTCCAAAACCTCTGCACTCATGACACTGAATATTATCCAAATCCTTGGAGCTGTTTTGATTTCGGTGTTCGGACTTGACACTTGTGGGAGCTACATCCCTTCTTTGGAACCTATTTCTGGATTGACCCAATGGTCTTGGAGTGGAAGGCTCTGATGAGGGTTTGATGTGGCGATTGAAAGGCTTCCTCGAGTTATTCTTCTTCTTTAGAAAGTCATTGAACTTTCTAGTGATGAGAGCAAATCCATCCTCATTCAACTCAGCAGTCTCAGCTTCATGATAGTAAGGGCTGCAAGATCAAAATATTCATCTTCAATGTAGGAGCAGATATTAGTGCAATACTTCTCAAGTAATGAAATTATTTTACAAATTATAACATCATTGCATCTAGTAATATATATATAAAAAAGCTACTGAATGAGCAAATCGCTTTATAGAGTTCTTGGATTGCTCGTAAAATCTTCAAATTGAGGGTCGGTGTTAAACATCAATCCAAGATAGTGCGACCTAATGGATTCAGGTCGCGCGAGTGTCGACCTGATCAGCGACATGATAACTTCAGGTCGCACGAGTGTCGACCTGATCAACGACCTGATAACTTCAGGTTGCATGAGTGCTGACCTGATAAGTTGTATGAGAGGTCGTCATAAGAGTCCGCTACGATTACTTGGAGCCTACACTACATCAGATGATGTCATCCCTAGTTTAGTATGATCCAGCCCGTTAGAGCTGTCAGATTGTACTGTAGTATTATTGCCCACACCTTATAGGTAGCCGTTGTCAAGATGTACTGTAGCATTTCTAACCACATGTTCTAAGGCAACTATAGTCATCTGTGTTGTTATATATAGCTGTATAATTCACTGATGTAAGGTATGAATAATATTGATCAAAAGTTCACACTGAAATCTTATAAACTCGCAATTCACTTACATAAGCTAGCTATGAGCTCGCCATTTTCCTTTTAGTTTATCATTGCTACTCGGGTGTACTACCTCATCACTAACAAAGTTTTTTATATATACGTATAGCTGTTCTTGTAATTCATTGACTAAACTTATGTTTGGATTTGTTTAAATATTTTCTACTATAGAGGCTCCAGAAAGATTTAATATGATTAGTATTTCATATGATTAGTACGAAATTTAATATGTTTAGTATGTAATTTAATGAGATTAGAATGTAATTTGATAGAGATAATATGAAATTTAAGTGTATTATGAAAATTGATAGTGGTAGTTTTAAATTTGAGTTTACAAAGAATATTTTTCTTGAAAAACAAGGTTGTATTTTAATGAGTTTTTGGTTGAAAAATACACTTGATTGTGTTTAGGATGAGTTGCAATTGATAAGTATAAATTATATAAAAATAATATAAATTTCATGATGTAGTATAAATTCCACAAGATACTATGGAATTCAACATTGTAGTATGAAATTTAAGAATTCTGTAAATTCTACCAACGACGTGGGGCGACTTAGTATGCGATTTGAAAAAATAGTAAAATTTACAACAGTATAGTATGAGATTTTGCTGGCGATGATCGAAAAACCAGCGACGAACAGCAACAGCCGTGTATAGTATAAAATTAATATGTAGTAATATAAATTTACTTTACTTAAATTCAAAAGAAATAATTTTTTTAAGAAAACTGATTAGCAAGGCATAATCAGTATTTCTATATAGTAACTGGATTAAATGGGAAGTAGAAAATTATTTTGAACTAATTGGGTTATTATCTTTTAAAACATGAGGATACGAGAATTGCCGCAAACTAGCATAGAATATATTCAGTACTGCAACAAATACTTTAAACAGAAATTGCCCAAACTAATAACGCACTCTGAGCCCATCTTAAATAATTTGGAATCCGTATTAAACTCGATATGTAATTTTAGTTTTGTATGCTGTAAAGATAAAATAAACTTTCTCATTCATTATTTTTTAAAATTACGGCTAATTGTAAAGTTGTTGTTTCGACTTCTTGGGTCAGTTAACAACATTCATCAATTGAGATATTATAGAAGAAGAGGAATTTATAATTGTAAAAATTTTGTGTTTTCCAATTCATTAATCAGTATTTCTTAACTTGTGATAAAAGAAATTGTCTTATTATTTCGGGACAGATAGAGCAATATTTATCTTTCCGGGGTTTTGGATAAGTACAATACAATATAATAGGAGCCGGCGGCCAAGAAATTAATTATTTAGCATGTATCTCGCTCTTCATATTTAAATTAACGTTTGACAATTGCAGTAATTAATTAGCTTGCAAACTCTTATTCCAGATCAAACCCCACTAAACAATTAATGTTAACTAATTAACAAGAAGTTTCAGTGATGCGTGTGGGGGGCGGGAATTCATTGGAAACATTCCAAGTAAGATTAGTAGCCAAAATTTTCCTTTAAATACTTGCACTTGTGTTCGTCACATTGAACTCATTATAAATTACTATATACTTCGACAAATATGGCATCATCATCATCTTTTAGAAGAATCCTACCTTCAGCTAATGGTAAAACAATTACTATTCTAAGCATTGATGGAGGTGGGATTAGAGGTATCATCCCGGCCAAAATCGTTGAAGCTCTTGAATCCGAACTCCAGGTACACATAATCACGATTTGCCAAAAAAAGAAATTAAAATAATTGTCGTTTTTGTAATTTAAATTTCAAATCAAACAAGGGACTACAAAATCGAAAGCTTCTTAAAATGAAGTGATTTTATTTTATTTCTTACAAACATCATTGATTTCTACACGACTATTATTGTGCACAACCGTACTTTTTACCATTTCACCATTTTAACCCTAGCTAGATGCATAATAAAAGTTTATGGATCATGGTTGTCCAGAAACTGGACGGCCAAGATGCTCGAGTTGCAGATTACTTTGATGTTATTTCCGGAACAAGCACAGGCGGGCTCATGACGGCCATGTTGACTACTCCGGATGCGAATAACCGCCCATTGTATGCTGCTAAAGATATTGCTCCATTCTACGTAAAACACGGGCCTAGTATATTCCCACGGAAAGGGTAAGAAATTAATTCTCAATTTTCTCTTAATAATTTTCACCTTGGAACTAATGTGTTTGCATGATTAATATATAATGTTGGGCATGCATGCAGGGGCATGGTAGGATCAATTGAAAGCACACTTGCTTTATTGGGAGGACCAAAGTACGACGGCAAGTACTTGCAAAAGATCATAAGGGAGAATTTAGGGCAAACTCGGCTCCATCAGACCTTAACCAATGTTGTCATTCCAACATTTGACATCAAGAATATGCAGCCAACTATTTTCTCCTCCTATGAGGTTTCTCTCTCTTTATCTGAGAAAAGTTAAACATATTCATCTATAACGATTATGTGTCGATTATCCAAAAACGCACAAACATATATTGGAATACAAAGTGGAACATGAAATCTGATGCTTATTCTGTGAGTACGTGTGAAAAGTTGATCGGGCAAACACATGTTTGATATGTGCAATCATGAAAATTATATTCGTCATTGTTATTGTGGCGAAAAATTGTTCTTTTTATTTTTTTAACTACACTTTATAAACTAAATTTTAGTATTGTCATTATTACTATTCCCTCCGTTCCGTTTTATCTGTCGCAATTTTAAAAAAAAAAACTTTGTCTTGTTCTATATGTAGTATTTATATTTTCAATTGATAATCATTGTTACCATTTACTTTTCTAATAAAAAGTAAATGTTACTTTACTAATTTTATCCCTACCTTTATTATTTCACACTTTTAATTATTTTGAACAACTACTTCACACTTTTAATAATTTTAAACAAAAAAAATATTATGATAATTTGATACCTATAATTATAATAATAATCAATTTTCTTAATCTCAATTAAATGATCACCTGCACTGTAGATAAAATGGTATGGAAGGAATATTTCTTTCCTGTATTCAACTAACAATTTATTCGGGTGACCAATCAGGATATTTATTAAATATTCTAACTGAAACAGCCCAGAGTTGCAATGTGGATGACACGCACGATAATTGGTTTTTTTAATTTTTAATTTTTTTAATGGTTAAACTTCAGGTTGCAACTTTTTTCTTCCCTTTAAAATTTTGGGTGTCAACGTTGACTAGAAAACTATGGAAATTTAAAAATAGGCACATATCTATCTTAATTAAGTATGAACATATATGATAGTTTCTTTTCTATATTACTAGACAATTTCTCGGTCTATGGCCAAATTGGATTTGCTTGAATTAATAATCTAGATAAAGAAATAATAATAATAATTATTATAAGTGGAAAAGAAATTCTATAGTAATTATTTACTGAAACTTATCTATGGCCATTTGTTCTAATATGCAGATGAAGAATTTGACTTATATGGACGCCTTGTTATCCGATATATGCATTGGGACGTCGGCGGCACCGACCTTTTTACCGGCCCATCATTTCACAAACGCTGATAATGATAACAAAACTTGGGATTTCGATCTCATCGACGGGGGTGTAGCTGCGAATAACCCTGTAATTATACACACAAAAATTCCTATATACTCTTTTCTTTTTTTTCTATATCCATATACACACACACATATTGGCTTTACTTGTTTTTCTTCTTGAGATAACTAAAAATACCCTTAAATTTAATTTGATCATAAAAAATCTCCATCTCTAATTGTGAAATAACCCCGCGAAATATAGTTTAGGTTGTTAGTCGGGCAAGAACTTAAAAAAAAAAAAAAAGATCGCAACACCTTCAAGTTGCAAAAACCATTTTCTATCATTTTGTAATTAGACTAAGCCTTAGGAATTAGTTTCTGTAACTAGTTAATTAATTAATTTATTTATTTTTTCAGACTTTGGTTGCGATTAGAGAGGTAACTAAACAAGTCTCCAGAAACGATCCAAGTTTCCTCCCCATTCAGCCAATGGACTTTGGCAAGTTCCTGGTGATCTCATTGGGCACAGGATCTGCAAAACAAGAACATAAATACACCGCAGAAAAGGCAGCCAAATGGGGTGTCTTTAGCTGGTTGATTCAAGGAAATTCAGTTCCTATAATTGATGTGTTCAACCAAGCTAGTAAAGACATGGTTGATTATTTCTTATGCGTCGTTTTCCAAGGCCTTGGATCTGAAGATAATTATCTTCGTATTCAAGTAAGCATTTTAATTTTCTAATTTCTTGCAAAAGAATTTTTTTGAGTAATAATATCATGCATTTCGGTATACATGCGGTATATCAATTTATTTATTTTGATTAAATTACGTTCAAGATATTTATCACTTTTTTCGTCTATTTTATTCTATCACAATTCTAATAAATTTTTTATTATTTAACTTATCAATAATATTTTGTGAAATATAAGTATTAGAAAATACGTAATTACGAGAGAAGATAGAGATAAACATGAGTTTTTTTTATGTAAAAGATAACTATACATATTTAACAGATTGATTATTTGGAACAATTTACTCAAATTATACAATTTTTAATTTTCTCATCTCTAGTTGGAACGTCATTTATTAAAAAAATGAGGGAGTACTTAACTTCTAAATAAGAATTGTACACAAATATTCATTGAAACCTGTAAAAACGTATATACAAAAGTTACCCTTGAAATTCAATATAACGACAAGAAAACCCAGCTATCTTCTAAAATTGCAAAGACTCCTTAGTAGTGCAATTTGTAATTAAAATAAGAAACAATTGTTTATATGGTGTATTTATAATTTTGAAAGATTAACAGATTTTTTTTAGTAACAAGTTGACCTCAAGGGCAGTATTGTAATCAGTCCTGAAAAAATCACAATTCCTTGTTTTGTCACCCACATCACATGACATTTCTACTTTGCGATTATTCTAAACACAAATATGTTAAGATTATCTAATAATATATTATTAATAATTTGTAAATTACAGGATGATTCGTTGACTGGGGACAACTCCTCCGTTGATGTTACAACAAAGCAAAATCTGAAAGACCTTGTCAGAATTGGAGAAAATTTGTTGAAGAGCCCAGTCTCAAGAGTTAATCTGCAAACAGGAAATGTGGAACCTATTCCCAATGGAGGCACAAATGAGGATGCTTTGAAAAGGTATTTCACTTGCTTTCAACCTTAACCGAATAATTTTAATTATAAAATTATTGTTAGGTCCCATTCTTAGGTAATTGATTTTGCTACTTTTATTTGAGGAATGTAGGTTTGCCAAATTGCTATCTGACGAACAGAAACACCGGCAGTCAAACTCACAGCAAAAGGGCAACTAGGGAATTGTGAAGATACATAATTACATTCATTCTTAGTTTAATCTGCAAATAAAAGTACATGACTACATTTATTATTGATTTCATATGTAAACAAATTCTTTGTGTTGTGTAACAGTTAGGAAACATATTTTATTTGTTTTATGTAACATATGTTCTGATGCACCCAGGATTTTTATTTACGGCGTTTCAATATGAACTATCAAGCTCTCTTTTATGTGAATTAGTAAATTCTCTATACCCACGATTTTTATCGACGGGGTTTCAATATGATTTATCAAACTTTCTCTTTTTTTGTCAATTTGTAAATTTTCCTGATACAAAAGTTTAACAATTTATAAGTAAGATATTGCGTCTTTTGCAATGATATACTACGATCAATTCCTGAATCAACATACCATGATTCCTAAAATCATATTCTTAATAATTTTTATTTTTTTAATTGTTTGTCTTTCTTGGCCACAAAAGAAATTGGAACTCTACATTTTGTTTTCTAAATTATGTCTAGTACATTATTTAGTTTACTAAATTAGGTTTAGGACTTGGTTTAATTGTTTACCTAGTTTAGGACTCCTCTATTTAAGACAAGGAGGAGACACAAGACAAGACATCTCTGGACGTACGGAACGAAATAGGACGACGCAATCATCAAGGAAGAACACAAGCAAGTTACATACTTGAAAAACCATTGTCCAAGATGAAGGTCTTCGAGATTGCGTGACCAACGGAGAAGATCATCCTTCACGGCGACAAGTATTTTTAGTATCATAGTGTTTGATACTTTAGTTTTTCATATATTACTTTATATCTTTTGTGTATGATATTGAACAAGAAAAGTAATATAGTTTTCGGATTTGTAAACCCAAGTTCACAAGTACTTTTACTTGTGAACGAAATTTAAATTGTTGTGTTTATCTTTCATATTTCCGCTGCTTATTTTTGTTAAACTCTGGTTGATGTTAGTTTCGGTGATTGTAACACCGAAAGCAACATCATTTACTGATACTTATTTTCATTAACCATAGACCTACGAATTTACAATTGGTATCAGAGCGAGTTACTTAACGTGCTAAGTACTGATCCTTATTTGTTAGGTGCTATGGATGCTCAAGGCAATTCAAGGCCTCCGATCCCCAATGAAGAGAACTACTCTCTCTGGAAACAGAGGATGCGGTGGCATATAAAGAATATCGACGAACGTGCGTGGAGAACCGTTCTGGTAGGATGGGAAAAAACACGAGTTACTGATGTTGATGGCGACACCATCATTAAGAAAGAAATAGATTGGACTGCTGATGAAATACCGGCTTCAAACTGGAATTCCAAGTGCATCAACACCCTTTTTGGATATGTTGACTCAAGCTACTACAAAGTTATCAAGAAGTGTGATTCAGCAAAGGATGCATGGGACGCATTGCAAAGGGTGTGTGAAGGAACCCAGAGCGTGAAGAGATCAAGACTAAGAATGCTGACATCTACCTTCGAGGCAATGGGGATGGATAAAAAAGATTTCGTCATGGACTATGCCATGAGACTCTTAGATATTGCAAACGAGTGCTGAGAGCTTGGTGAACCAGTAAAAAACTCACGTCTTGTGGGAAAGCTACTCAAATCCATCTCAAATAAATTCAGTATTAAGATGGTAGCCATAGAAGAATTCAAGGACACTAATGATCTAGATTTCGACGCTTTAGTTGGCTCACTCAAGACATTTGAGATGGAACATCTTGATTCCGACTCAAAAGAGAAGAATGTTGCTCTCTCCTCTAATGCTAACTCCGATACGATGATGAAGATTTTGATTTGAAAGGGCTACTTAAAAATATCGAAACTACCACTCTTGTGGAAGAAGTGTCCTATGTAACTCAACGCTTTAATAAGTTCTTAAAGAAGAAAAACAACATTGGAGGATCAAGTACAAAGATCAAGTCACAAGTGCCTACACCAAAATTTTCTGGGTGCACACTTTCCAGATCCCAGTCTTCGCTTTCCGTATCCAATACATCCAGCTCCCCAAATCCCCTCAGTAAAGTTTAATGTCATGAATGCAAAGGTTGGGGACACTATAAGAATGAATGTGCGAACACTCTCATAAAGAAGAGCATGATTGCTACAGAGTACAATGAAGATTACAATGATTCTAACTCGCCTAAATCAATTCTAGCCTTATTCGCTAATGTTGTGTGGGATGATAACATCCGTGTTAGTAACACCAAAACCAACACCTTTTGCCTGGATGTAGAGGTTGATGAATCTCTTGACGAGTACGAGAAGCTGAGCATTGAGCATAAGCAATTATTTGCTAGTTGGGGAAAATAAGTACTCAAAGTCAAGGATCTTATGATCGAGGTGGACAAACTGGCCAAGGAAAAGGATGATCAACTTAATATAATTGTCCGATTGGAGTCGTCACTCACCAAAAAGGATGCTGAGCTAGAACAAGTGAAAATTGAAATGAAGAAGGTTTAAGGAACCATCATAAAACTCAACAAGGGCAAGACAAATCTTTACGAAGTTCTGGATATGAGTTTCCTAGAAACCTCGAGACACGGAATCGGATACAAACCAAATTAGCCATCACCAGCATCAAACCAAGAATAGAAATCAACCAAGCGCCACAAGAAGAGAAGAAGACAGTATGTGTGTCATCACTGTGGTGATATAGGTCACTTCGAACTTTCTGCTGGAAGATTGTTGGCGAGAAAAGGCATTTTCAGAGGACAAGGGTGTCTGTTGAGTCCCATGAAAGTTTCCATGTTACTAACACCAAAACCAACACCAGGTTCAAACAGGTCTGGGTAAAAAAGAATGATATCAAATGCAATATGATCTATACATCCTTGAAATCCCACGTTCCCGGAGCCTGGTAGTTTGACAGTGGTTGCTCCAAGCACATGACCGGATCTGAATATCTACTTTCCAACATCGTCAGATTTCAAGGAGAAAAGGTAAAATATGGTGGAGGTGCAAATGACTAGATCATTGACCAAGGAACTCTTCCTGTTCCTGGTATTGTAAAGCTGGAGAATGTTTTGTTGGTAGAAGGTGTTACTGCAAACTTGATAAGCATAATCCAGCTCTGCGATGGTGATTTCTGTGTTAAGTTTAATCGTGAGAAGTGTGAAGTTTATGACGAGGATAGAACATGTTTCCTCACTGGTCATAGGACTTCTGATAACTGCTATTAAATCAATGGTGATGTATTTTGCAAGCTGTCTCAATTGAGTGATGCTGAGGTGTGGCATCAAAAAGTGGGGTATGTCAACTACAAGATGCTGGAAAGGTTAGACAAGAAGGAAGCTGTGAATGGGCTTCCTAAGCTCAACACCAAGATCATCCCTGTTTGCGAGGCATGTCAGAAAGGAAAGCAAGTCAGGGTGTCACATCCAAATGTACAAAGTCTCACTACCTCATATTGTTTTGAACTCCTTCATATGGATCTTATGGGACCACTTGAAGTTGAGAGACTTCGTAGTAAAAGTTATGTTCTTGTGATTGTAGATGATTTTTCCCGTTTTACTTGGGTAGATTTTTTAAAAGAAAAATTTGATTCTTTCGAATCATTTAAAAAACTTGCAAAAAGGTTGTGTGTGAGATTTGGTGTGAATATTGGTAGGATTATGTTTGATCATGGAAAAGAACTTGAGAATGCATTTTTTTCAAACTTTTGTTCAAAAGTAGGTATAAGTCACGAGTTTTCATCACCGATCACCTACCAACAAAATGGCATAGTTGAACATAAAAATAGGTCTCTTGTTGAAATGACTAGGATTATACTCATTTCTAATGGCATTGTAAAATATTTTTGGGCTGAAGTCATGAGTACTGCATGTCATATAATAAATAGGGTGTATTTTATACCAGGGTCCAGTGTCACTCCCTATGAATTTTTGTTGGGTAAAAAACCGAACTTGAGTTACTTTCACGTCTTTGGATGTATTTGCTATGTGCTTAATAATAGAAATCATCTTGCAAAACTAGATTCGAAAAGTGATAAATGCATCTTCATGGAATATCCCCAAAATAGTCATGCATATAGGTTGTTTAATCTCAGGACACGTAGCATGTTTGAGTCAGTTAACGTCAAGTTCGATGATTTGATGAGTGGTGTTAAACCTGCTGAGGATAATGATCTTGTACATGATCAAAATCTTCAAGATAATGTCACGGTTGGTGTAGATGAAAGTGCAGGTGTTGAAATCAAAGACGCATGTGTTGAAACTAAAGAAACTGGTGGTGACAGTTCTGGTGACCTAACATCAAACCCAACACCTACTCAAGCTGCTCCAGAATCAGATTCTGATCCAGATGAAGAAGATCCAGCTAATCCTATTGACTTATATCAGAGGGATATACCATCAAGAATTCAGAGGAACCATCCCACAGGCCAAATCATTGGAGATCTTGATGAAAGAAGTACAAGAAAGCGACAGATAAACTTTAAAGAAATAGTTAGGTATGTTTATTTATCTACTAACTATTCTAAAATTCATGAGTCTTTGTATCTTCCTAAAATAGAGCCCAAGCGTGTGGAGGATTCTCTTAAGGATGAATTCTGGGTAAAGGCAATGCAAGAGGAGTTGGATCAATTTGCCAAAAATGATGTTTGGGATTTAGTTTCTCATCCAGAAAACTCTCATGTAACAGGAACAAAGTGGATCTTCAAGAACAAAAAGGATGAGGCAGGCAATATTGTGAGGAACAAGGCTCGACTGGTTGCACAAGGGTACACTCAAATTGAGGGAATCGATTTTGATGAGACGTTTGCTCCTGTTGCTCGTATTGAATCTGCAAGACTTTACTTGTTGTTGCTTGTCATATGAAAATATCTCTACATCAAATGGACATAAAGAGTGCTTTTCTTAATGAGGTTTTAAGTGAAGAAATGTTTGTAGAGCAACCTAAAGGGTTTGTAGATCCCTACAAACCAGACTTTGTTTTAAAGTTAAAAAAAGGCTTTATATGGTTTAAAACAAGCTCCCAGAGCTTGGTACAAAAGGCTGACTCAACACTTGCTCTTTTTAAATTTTAGACGAGGGGAAGTTGACAAAACCTTATTTATTCTTAGATCAAATAAGCACATCTTTATTGTCCAGATTTATGTAGATGATATAATTTTTGGATCTACTAATGAGCAGACGGTGAAAGATTTTATATCCCGAATGTCTAACACATTTGAGATGAGCATGGAAGGTAATCTCTCTTACTTTCCTAGTTTGCAGATTAAACAAATGGATGACGGTATTTTTCTCTCTCGGACCAAATATGCTGAGAATCTTGTTAAGTAATTTGGGTTAGAGAATGAAACGCATAAAAAAGCACCGTTAGGCAAAACCACGAAAATTTCAAGAGATGATGTTGGTAATGGTGTTGATAACACCATATATAGGAGCATGATAGCAAGTCTTTTGTACTTAACAGTGAGTAGGCCTGATATCATGTATAGTGTGTGTCTATGTGCTAGATATCAGTCGAACCCTAAAGAGTCACACCTAAAAGTTGTTAAACGAATCATTAGATATATAGCTAGTACAACTGAATTGGGTGTTTGGTATTCTAAAGAAACTGGTACTGAACTCGTGGGTTATACTGACTCGAATTGGGTTGGGGATGTTGTGGATAGAAAGAGTACTACATGGGGTTGTCTTTTCTTGTGTAATAATCTTATCTCATGGTATAGCAAAAATCAAAATTGTATTTCTCTTTCTACAGCTGAAGTCGAGTATATTGCAGCTGGAAGTGCTTGTACACAGTTGTTATGGATGAACCAAATGATAGAGGACTACGGTCTACATAGTAGAATATTGACTGTGCTCTGTGATAAATTCAGTGCAATTGATATCTCGAAAAATCCAGTCCAGCACTCACGAATTAAACACATTGACATAAGGTACCTCTTTATTAGTGACTTGGTTGAGATAAAGATAGTTAGTCTCAAGCATATAGGAATAGACAATCAGCTTGCTGACATCTTCACAAAGGCATTAGATTTAGAGACCTTTTCTCGCTTGAGAAGAGATCTCAAAACGTGCATTGTCTAAGACCGTGTTAGTTTTGATGTTATAAATTTACCAAAGACGAAAATGATTTATTTGATATTATGGATGACTGGTTGCGGAGGTACCGTTTCGTATTTGTAGGCTGGTCAGGCCTATTGCTCTTTCCTTGTTCCTATTTTGCTTTAGGGGGTTGGTTCACAGATACAACTTTTGTAACTTCATGGTATACTCATGGATTGGCCAGTTCCTATTTGGAAGGTTGTAATGTCTTAACGGTAGACACCAAAACTATCATCAGTCATAACATTTGTATATTTATGCATCCGTTTTTATTTTATTTTTCATACATAATCTGAATATATTGGGTCTGGTTGAAAGTGAAACAAGGTCATGTGTTGTAATAAAAATGGTGGCAAAAAGGCTAACCTCTTCAATTAGGTGATTGTGGAGATTTCCTGCAGAAACTGGTTTTCTTCCAGGTCCAAAAACAAGGGGTGTTAACAATAATTGCTGAAGATAAGCTATTTCTCTCCAAATCTTTACAAAGATGAAGAAAATCTGGATTAAAAAAGGATCCAATCTTTAAATTTCTCCTCATTGAGTGATTTTGACGTAGTCATTAACTTGGGTTAAGGGGTCTGTTTTCATTGCCTTCACCTAAGGCAATGTTGATTATGATGTCACCAGTCATGACAAAGCAACACTGATCAGGTAACTAAAACCATAAAATTATATTTTTAACCTTTTTAGGTCATGATTTTTAGGCATCAATTAGGACATTCACACTTTGAGAAGATGCCTTTTTGCTTTGTGTTCTGTTGTTTATGCTTGCATCTTTCCTGAATTCTCTTAATCTTGTTTTGAATCTTGCTAACCAAGTGTTTCGGTGTTGTTATAATCGGACGGTTGGACAGGTAATAAAGGGATTAATTTGGTGAGTGAAGAATTGCTTTGCAAAATATAAATTCTACTTTGGTGATGGTTTAAATAATCCAGCTCTATTTTCAGTTGATTTTGTAGTAGAGACGTGTGATTTTTATTTCCAAATTAATGAGATAGTGGTTAAGTGGATTGGGATCATGTGTCCTAGATTAAGGGGGGAGTGGGTGTTTGTTTTTGGAAGGAAAGAGAATAATGTTTGGGCTTAAGATTGGTTCTTGGGTAAATAGGGGAGTATTTTTTATTTGCTTTCTTTTTCTCTCTCCTGGCAACGATCATTTATTTTTGTTATAAAAAGATCGCTTTTTTTTTTATACCGTTTTCCCTACTTCTCCAAAATTCACCTGCAAAATTTGATCTCTCTTACTCTCAAGGAGTCTCTCTCTCTCTCTCTCTCGATTGTTGTTTGCTTTTTGTGTCTTTTCTTCAAAATTCTTGCAGTATGTCAAACCCACCATCTCCGTCCCATGTTCCTGAACTACCGAAGAGAGTGGTCCATCCTGTCGAATAGATTCCGTTGAATCTCCCAAGATTCGGTGGCCTGGACATCCACGAAGAAATTGGTGGTTCTTTTCCTCCAAACCCGTCATCGATTGCAACATCTCCTACCGCTCCGCCACCGCTCGATTCTCAAGATATTGTTCCTGCTCTGGCACCTTCCGACGTTGTTCTGGAGGTCCAGGTTTTTCCAAGACAGCAGGGCAACGAAATCGATGTTGATAATCCTCCTGACTTGCCGTTCATCATTGCCACTTTTGGCCAGTTGGGAATCCGACGCTAAAGAGGTCACGGCGGTTGCGCAACATTCCTCCGGGTGTAGTTCTGGTGTCTGTTCCAAAGAGCCAAGCAGGTCCGCGGTGCAATGTGCCACTTGAGCACATGAACTTGGCCGAGGACGTCACGGTCATGACGGACTTGGATTACGAAGATTTTGTGCCACCTGCACCTGTTGCTGCACCGACATCGTCGGCAACTCCTCGTCGGAAGCAGACAGTCAAGAGAATTTCATACGGGGGACTTGAATACTCAGTTTCAGTAGAGCCGGGCGACACCTTAATTAATGCCGGGGGATTTTTCTTGTCAGCCCTGATAATAAAAATCCCCCGGCGTTAATTAAGGTGTCGCCCGGCTCTACTGAAACTGAGTATTCAAGTCCCCCGTATGAAATTCTTGACTTTTTCACTGGAGAGGTTGAAAGTTCCTCTAGATATGTGGCTGCTGATCCTCATTTCACTCCAGTTAATTTGGCTCAACCAGCACCTGAGCCTGAGCTTTTCGATTACTCGCCTGACTATGACGATGTGTTTTCCCTTGGCGATTACTTGTCTGCCATCAGAAGGGAAAAGAAAAAGACCAAAGCTGCCAAGAAAGCTGCTAACAGTTCGAAGGTTGTGTCTCCAATCCAAACTCCATCTGAGGCTACTCCGCCCACCAATATTGGTTTTGGTGATGTATCACCGAAACCAACATCCTTTGAAACTGCCCCTGCTTCTTCTTCTAGCTCTTGTTTTGATGGTATTGCTGCCCCTGAACGTTCATCGCCTCATCTGACCAGTTGCCTGTTAATTATGATGAATATGAAGTTCATGGCACTGAAATCGAGGACATGGTGCCCGTGTCATCAAAGTTCTTGACTATGGAAGCGAAAGAGCTGTTTAACGTCTATCAAACTCGAGGGATGATTGCTGAGCGCCGAGTCCCGGTTGAGATCTTTGAGAAGCAGAACCTGATTGCCTTCTTCAAACATCGAGGTATGTATTCGAACATTACTACTTCTATGCCGTTTGCGCATGATGTCATCCTTGAGTTCTACGCAAATATGTTGACGTCTGTTGTTGATTCCATGTCTGTGATTAAGGGAAAGTGTTTGTGCGTGGGAAGGTTTTCTTTTACTCCAGACTTGGTTAATGAGATGTTTGGTACTGAGTCATATCATAGAGACTCAACTGTGGATGGCATGGATGAGGTCATCAACTTTTTATCTGGTGGGCTGATGAAGAAATGGCGTGAGCAATTACCCTGCACGCGTCTTTCCTCGCTCTATTCTATTTTGCATAATATGGGAGTTTTCAACTGGGTACCTACCAAGAATGCGACGGTGGTCACTCGTCCCCAGGTGGTGTTTTTATACAAACTTGGTCGCGGTATTAAACTCAAATTTGGCTAGCATGTCTTTGAGGCCATCACTAGGTTTGCAACTACCAAGGCCGCATCCTCTCTATGTTTTCCATCTCTTATCTACAGCCTGTTGGAGAATCAAGGTTTTCGGCCTTCCGTCGACGACGTGCTCATTGGGGAGGCCGATTGGTTCTCTTTGCGTGGTCAAAACTTGACTGGGGCACGTGTCATTGATCTTCCCTGGAATGCGCCTCCTAGAACTGCCGAGAATTCTTGTGACGGCTCTGGTGTTCCTAACATCGATTCCAACATTATGCAGTTTCCCACTCTAGTCGTTCGGGTATAGTTAGCTTTGATCGATAATTAAATTGCCCAGCTACAAGAGCTTCAAGGATCTTTGTTGGAGGCTCTTTTGCATTCTGAACAAAAAGGGGGAGATGCAGGAGATGACGACGTTGATGGTGAAGATAACGCTGATGGTGAAGATGACATTGATGGTGAAGCTGCCGAGGTGTTGGTCAGCTTAGCCAAGGATAAGAGAAGAAAGAGGATCCGGTCCATAAATAAAAAGTTAAAGAAAATGAAGAAGCTTCTGAGGTAGAGAAAGGATCGGGGTGAAGGAACATCGACATCTCCTTGTCGGTCGAAGAGGGTTCGCAGTCAATAAGCTCCTATGCCTTCACCTTATTTTCTGTTTTGATTAGTGGCTGAAAAACAATGTTTGTTTTAGTGTTTGTTTGGATGTTAGTTTGTTTTCTGAAACAGTGTTCATTTGTTTAGGGGGAGTTGTTTAACTTAGGGGGGTTTAGTTTTAATTTTTGTTGCGTCATTTTTTGTTTTGTCCAGAAAGGCAAAAGGGGGAGATTGTTAAGAATTTTATTCTTGGCAATTTTTTCTTTTTTTGTTGTTTGCCTTTCTTGGGCACAAAAAAATTAGGACTCTAAAGTTTGTTTCCTAGATTGTGTCTAGAACTTTATTTAGTTTCCTAGATTATGTTAAGGACTTGGTTTAATTGTTTACCAAGTTTAGGACTCCTCTATTTAAGACAAGGAGGAGACATAAGACAAGACATTTTTATATGCACGAAATTTACGAAGTAGGACGGCGCAATCATCAAGGAAGAACACAAGCAAGTTACATACTTGAAGCCATTGTCCAAGATCAAGAAGTTCTTCGAGGTTGCGTGACCAATGGAGAAGATCATCCTTCACGGCGACAAGTATTTTAGTATCATATTGTGTTTGATACTTTAGTTTTTTATATATTACTTTGTATCTTTTGTGTATGATCTTGAACAAGAAAAGTAATATAGTTTTCGGGTTTGTACACCCAAGTTCACAAGTACTTTTACTTGTGAATGGAATTTAAATTGTTGTGTTTATCTTTTATATTTTCGCTGCTTATTTTAGTTAAACTCTAGTTGATGTTAGTTTCAGTGATTGTAACACCGGAAACAACATCATTTACTAATATTTGTTTTCATTAATCATAGACCTAAGAATTTACAATAATCATGTGGTTGACTCTACGAATAAGTCGAGTTTGGTGGATAACTCAATATGTTAGGCCGTAGTTCAGGGTCGCTAAGAAGTTTTTCCCAAGAGCATGGTGGTCTATACTCGTTGTCAAGGAACCACCAAGGAGGTAAATGCTCTCTATAACTCTCTTGACACCAACCTACTCAGAATCATTATAAATTTCCAGTCAGCAAAAGAAGCATAGGAAGCATTATAACTCTATTGTGAAGGTTTGAAAAGTCTTCACTATACTAAACTAAGAATGCTTTCAACTGAATTTTAATACTTAGAAATGGAGGAGAGTGAGGGCATTACTGATTATAGTGCAAAGCTTCTTGATATTGCCAATAAATTCCAATCTTTAGGCAATCTTGTTTTGAACAAAAGACTTGTAAGCAAGCTTCTTCAGTTTGTCATCAAAATATTCAACATGAACATAACTGCTATTGAAGAAGCCAATGATATATCAACCACGATCATTTTAAACATTTGAGATGGACCACTGGTTCAAGCAACCGAAGGGGAGAAACATTTTCTTAGTTACTAACCTTGCCCCGGATGTTGAAGATCTTGATCTTGTTCCTCTAACTTGTGAAGTTGAGATTGCTGAGTTAAATGTCCACAAAGTTCCACATATCACTAGAAGATCCAGCGATTTTCTCAAAAAGAAGAATAACTTAAGAAGCCAATGAACCAGAGAAAGCTCATCTCTAAATCTTCTACTCCAAGAACACTCGCACTCTGTCCACAAAGGACGAACAATTTTCAAAAGAAGGATCTCCCACTGGCTCCTAGACCGAAGATTGAAATCATTTTAGCTTCAAGTTTTTGGACAATATAGAATGCTATGAATGTGGTGGTTTCGGACATTACAAGCAAGAGTCTGCTAACACTACATGCAAAACACTAAAAAACATGATTATTATGAGTGATGGTGAATACGATGAAATCAAATAAAATGAAACTAAGGTGGCAGTTATTGTAATGGTTGCTTGTGTTGTCTGAATTACGATGAGGATTTTACCAATATTATTTGTTTTAACTTTTTTAGTTATTATGGATATTGATGATATTGGTGATGATATTGAAGACTTTACCATTTCTTACGAAGGAATATATGAAAATTAGAACAAACTAATTTAGAAAGGAAAAACACTTACAAAAGAGAATGAGAGACTAGATCAGGACAATGCAGAACAACGGGCTGTGATTCTTCATCTGGAAATGTTACTCAACAAAGTTAATTGGATAAGGTCAGAACTATTAACATCTCTCAACTCTAAAGAGACTGAACTCTGGCACAACCAAACTCGGGGAGATCTTGTTTATTGGAAATTCTTCCAGAACTAACCATGTTCATCATTAGAGTCTGTTTCTATGAAAAACTCCAAATAACAAAAGAGGCAATATATCTACAACCATTGCTTAGAACCTGATCACATTTGACCGCTCTATAACAAACTAAAGATGGAGAAGAATCTGTTTCGTTCATATTTTAATGAATCAGAATCGATGTCATACAACATCAGCACGCACACCGATATTAACACTTCTCATCAAAAGTCTAAGATGGTTTAGATATGAAAGACTAGTGAGAAGTGCAATATGATTTATACCACTGATAAGTACAATATTTCATAATCATGGTAATTTGCTAGCGTATGTTTCCAACACATGACTGGGGTTGTTGACTACTTGTCAAATTTCGAGAAACACATTGAAGGCAAAGTCAAATAGTAGAGGTGCACACCCAAATGTTGAGGGGTTACTTGGGCTCAAGAATGTGCCACTTTTCGAAGGACTTGCGACTAATTACTTAGTATCGCTTAATTGTACAATGACAACCTATTTGTAAGATTTAGTCGTAATAAGTGTGAAGTTCAGGACCATTCAAACACATGAATACTAAACGAGACCCAGACTGCCATCAACTGCTATCAAGTGAGTAGCAAAATAGTGTGCCAAATGGCTCAATATTCTAAGTCTGAATGTGTCACCAAAGGATGAGACATGTGAATTACAAGATGATGAAGAAGATGACCAAGAACGATGTTGTAATATACATTCATAATTTGGTGATCAAGAACTTGTTAGTCCGTAGGGCATGTTAAAATGGTATGGAAACCAAAGTGTCTCACCCAGTGATCCAACATTTCAAAACCTCTAAGTGCCTGTACTTTCTTCATATGGATCTCATGGGTCCAGTCGAGGTAGAAAGTATTAGTGGTAAGAAATATTCACTTCTTGTGGTTAATTAGTTTTCATGAATTATTGGATTGAATTTCTTAGTGAAAAATTAGAAACTCTTGGGTATTTTATATATTTGTCCAAATGTATTAACATTCAATAAGGCATGAATATTAGAAGAATTAGGTCTTATTATGGCAAGAAGTTTTAAAAAATCTTCTTTCTCAAATCTTTGTAGTAATTACTGTATTTCTCATGAAGTCCCCTCTTCTATAGTATACACCACAACAAAATAGTGTGGCCGAACATAAAAATAGATCTTTACAAGAGATGGCTCGAACAATGTTAGATCTTTACAAGAGATGGCTCGAAAAATGTTAATTTCACAGAATCATTCAAAATGATTTTGGGCTGAAGCTTTAAATATTATCTATCAAATTTCAAATAAAGAAGTGTTTAGTTGGGTTGGTACTGATATTTCACCCTATGAGGTACTTATGAGGAAGAAACCAGACCAAATATATTTTCATATGTTTGGTTGTGTGTGTGTGTGTGTGTAATGTTGAAAATAACATGTATTACCTTGGAAAAGTTTGATTCAAATTGTTATAAGTGTGTGTTCTTAGGACACGCACCATGCATGATTGAGTTAGTGCATGTTAAGTATGATGATTTACCTAATATAACAAGTGATTCAGAGAAGGACAATGTACATGATCTTGTATGAAGTCCTCAACCTGTTGGTCTAAATCCTTTGGTTAGTGATTCTCCGAGAATAGACCCCAAAAGTATTGTTGAGGTTCTAACACAAGCAACAACACCAAAATCAATATTGTAGTCTCTGGCTGATCCTGTTGTAGAAATATCCGAGTCAGATTTTGACAAGGATGACTTTGCACCTAAAGAACACTCTGATCCTCTTGACAGGGACATTCCCTCTAGAATTTATAAAAAAAACACCCTGCTTCATTGGTAATAGGGGCTCTGTGAAGTGATCTCAATCGCACTATTTTTCTAACAAATGTTTGAGGATTGCTCGCAAGAGAATGGGGTCAATCATAGTTCGTTGAGGTAACTCAAGTCGAACCTCACGAGGAAGACCAATCAGAAGTGGGTTTTTTGTGTTTGAATCAAGAAAAAGAAAAAATCTACGCTAAACACTCGATCAAATTTTAGATTTTGAGTTTCTAGCAACTAAGACGATAATTAAAATGACAAGAAATGAAAACAAAGGTTTTTAAAGGATCAACAAAATGGGGGTCCAGCGTTCTAAACTCGTCTCCATGATCAATTGGCAATTTATCAACACTTAATCTACAAACCGAGATTATGAATCTTAATTCTCAATTAACTACCCGGTAATTACCAATTGATGGTTGTAAACTCATTTAGTTCATATACCCATAAATTTTAACCTAAATTCATCAAGAAATGCAATAACATAAACTTAGAGCAAGCATGAACTTAATTAAACCAAATAAGATATCCATAATCCAAGTAGTAAAATCATAAACTAATAATTAAAATTAAAATTAAAATTAAATTAACACAAGAATGAGAGGGAAAATACTTTAAAACTACTATAGAATAAGATAACAAGCTAATCTTACACATCTACTAACCTAAAAGGATACTCTATACTACAAGTCAACTATAAGTTAAATGTGGCTAAACCCACTTGCTCTACACTACCAACTACCTAAAGCATTGCAAAAGAGATAAAAAAAAGCTTGAAAACAAGAAAGAAGACAACAATGATGGAAATTGAAAGGTTCATGAAAAATCCAAAATAAGCTTAAGCATCCAAACTATAAACCAAACATTAGAGAACAAATTACTTCAAGTATTCATAGGAATTAACAAGAAAATGCAAGAGTACATGAATTAGAAATTTACCCTAACTAGAATAATCTCCAAATCTTGAAATCCAAAAGATAGAATACTTCACCAAGTACAATAATTTTGACCACACTACAAACTAAGATAACTAACTACTACTAAATTTCTAATAACTAAACTAAGCAGGGTTCTAAGGATGAGTTATGCTTGAAGGAACAAAAGGATGAAAAGAGGATAAGGTGGAGATCTCAAACTCTAAGGGGTTCAACGGCTCCCAAATGCAGCTGGGATTGTGGGTTTAAATAGGTAAAATTAGGGGAAAATTATAATTTTGACAAGAATGGCCAAAAAAATGGCCTTTCGTCGATCGACTATCGATTGGCTATATATCGACGGTATCTCTGACTCAAACTTTTGTGCACCCCTTTTTAATAAATTAATTTAAAACACGTCAGTTTGCTCGCAAGTGTACGAGGTAACTGTAGGGTGATGAGTTTGACTCGAGTCGTATCTCTCGAGGAAATAACTATTCGGTCTTTCGGATGTTTTTCTCAATTTACGAACTAAAATAAAATACATATACATTTGGGGTTTTAAAAGATTTTGAATTAATCATTATAACTAAAGAAATAATTAAACTAAATCTATTTAAACTAATTATTCTAACTAAATTATCAACTACGAGCGATAATTAAACTACTTGAACTCAAGAACTAAGAACTAATAACAACGAATCTAAAAGCATGAATATAATAAATTACCACTAAGTAATGARTCATAAGAATCTAAAATTAACGAATAACTAAGCATAAATCAATCGCATAAATCAACTAAATTAATCAATATCCAATAAYAAGCATAAACGATTAAGCTAATCAAACTAGTTCTAGCATTAACTAAGAATTAAACTAACAATTAAACTAGAAATTAACTACTAAATTAACTAAGAGTTTAGAGAACTTATTGGAACTAATGAAAGCAGTAAAAAGCTCCAGCTATTCCGGAGGTTGAACGTTGATCTTCGGCGAAGAATGAATCCCGAACTCGAATTCGATGTTTTGGACGCGTTGTTCTTCGATCCTTGATCTCCGTATTCAAATCTCGTTATGAGATGTGGAATTATGTGTATTATCATCTCAAATACCCTAGGGGGTCTTGTGTTCTCTTTAAAATCCGAAATAATGATGGTTATATAGATTTTGCATGACTTGGCACATAAGAAACCCTAATTTCTGAATTCTGGGCCGTCGCGTCGACGGTGCGTCGACGTAGCGTCGACTGACGCGTGCTGGCACTTGACGGGACTCGGCAGAATTGGTCGGCAGGTGTGCGCGTCGGCTGGGCAGGTGCGTCGATGGGGTGCGTCGACATCGACGCTTCAGCAAGTTGCGTCGACAGTGGTGCGTCGACATCGACGCTTCAGCAAATAGCGTCGACGGAGCGTCGACTGACGCGGTCATGACTCGCTGACATGGCTCGCGGCGACGGTGTGTCGACGGTCGCGTCAGTCAACGCCACTGCACGTCTGTCTCCAATTCTCGATCTTTTGCTACTCGTTTCACCGGAAAGCTTGTTCTTCACTTCTTGAACATCGAACCTCGTCTATTACGCGTCAAACTCTTCCGGTTACTTAGCTGTAAGGTGAAAAATAATGAAATATCACCTACTTGCATCAATTACGATCAAAATGCGGTAAAATAAGCTGGAATTATAAAAAATACGAGATTAAGCTTAAATCGTCCAACTTATACCAAAAACAAATATAAAAACGAACTAAAAAGCTAATAAAAATAAGGACAAATCTACTCTAATCAATCTCTATCATAAATGACGTGTTTATTGGAAAAAGTTGACGACGCTTGGAAATCGCCAATGTGCAATGACGCGTGTATCGGGCCTCAATCGATGGTGGCAGGCAATTCTCGCCTGGTCGGTAGATGTTTTGCGCTCAACGCAGGCAAAAGATCTATGTCAATTGTCATCAATTAGGCATCGATTGACRACTGTGCTTCATGGGCTCGAGTTTTATTTTTGTCAAATTGGTCGGTTGTGTTCCTTGGAAACGCGCTTGGGCTCGCTCGACTTTTCTTAACCAAGAAAAGCAAAATAACATACAAATATACAAAAAGATCAGAAAAAATATGAAAAATACTAAAAAGATGATTTCAAAGTATAACTAGAATGAAAATCAGTTCAAGCAAAGAGTCGTGCGTTGCTACATAGTTAATTTTTAAAATATAGGTACAAGTTACGCAATGTCAAACACTTGACCATTATTACTTTGTCGCTTCAAAATAAAATCATGCTTCCTAACGAAGGATAATATATATAAGTACGCTCAAAAGCACTCTAGTATTTTCTGCATGGGACGTGTATACACTCAAATCATACAATTACATGCACAATAAATAATCACCGAAAGTCAATCTCTTCTCAATCGCAAATTAAGTGTGCTGTCAAAACTAAGAATCAGAAAAGGTCTTGGCGGGTTGTAATGTAAGGCTCTTTGGACGGGTATGGAATATATAAGTCGTGTGGCTAATCGCTCACTCAACCTAATCTAATCGAGAAGCAAATTGCTTCACCTCGTTCAAAAATAAAAACCTCACTTAACTCTCATAACGTAGCCTTAAAATATAGGCTATTCCTCAACTCGCAAACCGTAAAACCGGCTTGTCGCTCAAACCACTTACACGCTTCTTTCACAACTCTTGCCCTCTAAACATTAGGCTTCATAAAATAAACAATTAGACTCAAGCCTTAACAAGCGCGTAGGCAATTAATCAACATATCCACCATCCTATCTTTTTCTTTTTTTCGTTTTTTCCCCCTTTATTATTATTTTTTTATGGGGTCTCTTTCTCTTCTTTTATTTTTAATTTTTTTTTTCGGATGGTGGTCCTTAAATACAAAAAATTCATAAATTCCTAATACAATTCCAAGACTCAAATAACCAATAAAAATACAAACTCCTACCCCACGCTTTTAATGGGTTGTAGGGGTCGTCTCAAAAACACTCATGGCTATAGGCATGGATAATTTGGCTATTATTGGGCTCATTCGAAATTTATAGTGGCTAAAAATATATGGATATGGCCGGAATAGGGCTTTTTATGTGCCTTAACCTCATTTTCAAAGTCGACTACACACAGCGGTATCAAAGAGATATTAATACTGAAACTCATTCAAGCACATGCAAAGATGACAATCACTCAGGCTACTCACTGGCTTTTTGCATGAAAATTGTTGAATTGATGCTGCTTTTAAGGTTTTGTGAAATCAGTTGCGTCCAAGTACCATTTTACAATATATAATAATAAATTTTGAAAAATTATGCACTTATGCACGCTCAAAGACGAAAACAAATAATCATACATAGTCAACTTATGCACTTATGCACGCTCAAAGACGAAAACAAATAATCATACATAGTCAACTCCGACAGGCATGCCATACAAACACAATTAAGCGTAGAAATAGCGATCAATCACATCAAAAATATGCATTTTAAAACAAAGACATCAAATTGCACTAACTAACCATACTCAACCACCCCCCTCCCTAAAAACTTGGCAATCTCCTGATTGTCATAAATATAAAATAAAATAAGAGTATGGGAGATAAGAAAACATCCCTGAAAATTCGATGGCCGAGTCTCTCTAAGAACGCATGTGCAATTATCCTTCGTCTTAGATCGCGTGACTAGATTGTCCCGAACAAACCTATAAACAAAAACAAACAAATAAAACATGATTGTGATCAATTGCGACGTGCAAGTGCCCAGTGGCACATCTTTTTGGATTTGAAATGGCCGGATTGCGGCCAACGTCGTAAATGGCTGGGTTGCAGCTCATCAAAAGGTTGCCGGACTGCGGCTAACTTGGGTCGGATTACGACCTCGATCGACGGAATCATCGTAATCCATGATTGCTTCGTTAAGCGGTAGGTTCAGTGGTTGATCGTCATCGTTAATGCCTCAAGTGGAACTAGCGGTAAGGCCTTGCGGTAGCGAGCTACCGTTATACAACCGTTGTCCAGAATAAGCGATTTATCGTATTTTCTGCACATCAACACACACATAAACGTACCACGGCAATTGACACAATATAAAAAGACAAAAATAAAATAAAAGAAAATAAAATAAAAACTAACTAATGCTTGGGTTGCCTCCCAAGAAGCGCAACATTTAACGTCATATGCTCGACGCAATTGCTCGATCAATTTTTAGCTCGTGGTGGGTCCACGAACTCCTCTTTGCTCCTATCTCGACTCTTCATATAATCCTTGAAATAAGGCTTCAGTCGATGCTTGTGGACTTGGATTCCCGTCTTTGCACTCTCATCGTAAATAGTGGCGACTCCATACTCATCCATCTCCTCTATTAAAAATGGTCCACTCCATGCGACTTCAAACTCGATTGGATCAAACTTACGATAGGAATTATACAGCACCAGTTGACCAACCTTGAACTTCTCATTAAAAACTTCATTCGAATTCTTCTTCTTCACCGTCCAATCCTTGCTATTAGCCTCACCCTTTTTCTTCGTACGTTTAAAATTCTTGTAGGGGTCGAGGGAAACACTTTATGAATAATTATGTTGTGGCTTCATATCTTCTCATGGCTCAAACTTCGAACGATCTCGTTGTGGTCTCAACTCCACTTTTAGCTCGTTTTTAGGCACGTTCAACTTCATGGGCAATCCATCATCAAATGCCTCTACATTATCAAACTCTTCAGTCGTGCCGATGCTCAAGAGCTCGTTCGCACAAGAATCTACTAAATCAATAGTAGAACAATCGTTCTTAACAAACGATGCAGGACTATTGTGAAAATCTTGAAGTGCAAAGATCACCGTTTCGCCCAATACGGACATAGTCACCCTCCCCTCGTTTACATAGATCACCGTGCGCGTTGTAGACATAAATGGACGTCCTAATAAAATGGTGTGTTCTCGGTTCTTGCTTTGTACGTCACCAACATCCATAATGACAAAATCGACCGGAACTACTAGCTTGTCTACTTGTACTAAGACATCCTCCACAATCCCCAAAGGTAGCCTTATCGTCCTATCCGCCAATTGTAATTTCATYRTGRTYGGYTTCAGCGGTCCTAGGCCAAATTCCTTGTAAATCGAATGGGGCATCAGATTTATGCTAGCGCCAAGATCGAGCATTCCTCTTGCCGTTTGTCCATTCCCGAGAGAAATAGTTATGCAAAAACTCCCGGGATCCTTCTCTTTGGGTGGCAATGGTTGCTTAAACATATCTCCAACTTCTCTTATCAAAGCTACAGGCTGATTTGTAGCCAAACGCCATTCCTTTGATGCTAGATATTTGAAAAACTTCAAAAACGCCAGCATTGTCTTTATCACCTCTATCAGGGGGAGATTAATATTGACATTTTTCAATAAATTATATAGCTCCATGAATCTCTTATTCTCCTTGGCCGGACGTAGGCGACTTGGGAAGGGAACATGATCATAAACAGTCAACTTCTTGGGCGGCGAATTTAAGGACTCGATGGGGTCTTCAGCTGCTGTCAGCTTCTTTTTCTTCACTGCTCCCGGAGGTTGGGTCTCGGTCTCTATCTTGTCTTCCTCCCTTCCTAGCTCGATGCAGTTATCCACTTCTTTCCCGCTTCTCAGCACATGAATAGCCGAGGCATGTTCCATTTGTCTTGGAAGAGTATTCTTCTCCTTATTCAATGATGCCATGTCAGTTGCCAATTGTCCTACCATTATCTCCAATCTTCTTAGTCCTGACGAATTTTCAAGAGTGCTTTTGGCCATTTCAGCCATCATCGTTCTCAATTCTTTCATATCATCTCGAACTCCCTTCATTTCCTCCTGAACATGTGTGAGTCCGTCTCGGTTCCGAATAGTTTCGGTAACTTGGTTCTGTTGCCAGACTAAAAGTTGATCAGTCAACTGAGCAGGTGTTTGCATGTGTTGTGGTCTCTACCCCGAATGTTGTTGATTCGAATAGTGATGGATGGCGTTGACGTCCCTTCGTTGTTCATTGTTGAACGGGCACATATCGGCTAAATGTTCGGGGGATCCGCATTGGTGACACATCGCATTAGTCTTCTTCGAAGAGGCCTTGCTTGCCCGCTCGGCCTTCCAAGCTGCCAATTTCTCCTCAAATATCTCTTCGCACTTTGCTTTGACTAATTTGCCATCATCTAAGTCAGGATCAGGGATGGAAATCTCATTAACTTTCAATTTACGAGGCCGAGAGTTGGTTTCTCTAGATTTTTCACTCAGTTTCTCCAATACTCGTTTTGCCTCGCGGGCCGTTAAATCACCAAAATCTCCTCCTGCTGCTATTTCAACTTGGCTCTTCCCCATGGGCGACAAACCATCAAAGAAAAACTGATTAATTATCTCGGGGGAATAGCTATGATGGGGGAATGCTTGTAAAAGTAATTTGTAACGCTCTCATGTTTCATGAAATAATTCTCCCTCCACTTGTTCGAAGTTAGCAATCTGCCTCCGAATTTGCCCCGTTGTTTGTGCCGAATAGTATTGATTTAAGAACTTCTCGCTTATCATCTCCCAATCAGTTAATGACCTTGGTTCTAAGGACAGTAACCATGTCTTCGCCTTGTCTTTCATGCTATAAAGGAAACAAATCATTTGCATCTCCTCCCGGTTTAGACCATGGCCTACAAATCTGCCCACTTCATCGATAAAGTAGTTCAAAAACGCTAAAGGGTTTTCGTGGGCATTTCCGTGAAAAGTCGGAAGTAAATTAATTTGATGCGGTTTAATCTCTACTTCCCTTGCAGTCGGGCCAAGAACAATAGCAGACCCATAAAGCACAACTTTCGGGCGTGCCAAATCTCGTTGTCGAGGTGCTCGATCTCCCCTTGGTTCCCTAACTCGGTCGTTAGCTCTCTCATAGTGGTCGTCATGCGCGTAATGGTGCTCGCGCTCGTATCTCCTTCCGAAGTTATTTTGCTCGTAACCATGATCTTGATTCTCCAACCAATCATTCACGTGCTTTTGATTGTCAGCATACGCGTTATGCTGCAGAGAATCTTCGTTCCTAATTGCCACGTTCTCGATGTTKTGTTGGCGAATAGCATTGTTGTTCATCTCTTCGTTGTGCCTCACATTCGCCATGTTGGGTTGGTGACCGATCACGTTTTGATGTTGGTCGACTCCTTCATTTCTCCCCGCATATTGTCTCGCAATGATGGGGCGTGGTGGTGATCTCGGTGGTGAATCGCCGTTTCGAATCGGATTTGCCTCTAACATAATGTCGGAAGCTCGATCGCAAGCGAAATCAGTTGCTGTTGAGGAATCGTCCTCAGAAATAAGAACGGGTCTTGGTCTCGGTGGGTTTGAACGGTGGATGTTGTCAATGAATGGTACAAGGTCGCGTTGAAGTGATCACCTTCCTTGCATAAACTCAACAATACATCAACGTACCAAATGGAAAAGACCAAGTAAAAATAAAAATAAACTAATAAATCAAAAATAAAATAAAACGAAAAACATCTATAATTCCTACACGTTGCTTCCCCGGCAACGGCGCCAAATTTTTGACTCAAACTTTTGTGCACCCCTTTTTAATAAATTAATTTAAAAGCACGTCAGTTTGCTCGCAAGTGTACGAGGTAACTGTAGGGTGATGAGTTTGACTCGAGTCGTATCTCTCGAGGAAACAACTGTTCGGTCTTTCGGATGTTTTTCTCAATTACGAAATAAAATACATATACATTTGGGGTTTTAAAAGATTGAATTGATCATTATAACTAAAGCAATAATTAAACTAAAGCTAATTAAACTAATTATTCTAACTAATTATCAACTACGAGCAATAATTAAACTACTTCAATAAGACTAAGAATTAATAGCAACGAATCTAAAAGCATGAACATAATAAATTATCACTAAGCAATGTATCATACGAATCTAAGATTAACGAATAACTAAGCATAAATCAATCGCATAAATAAACTAAATTAACCAATATCCAATATCAAGCATAAACGATTAAGCTAATTAAACTAGAATTAACTACTAAATTAACTAAGAGTTTAGAGAACTTATTGGAACTAATGAAAGCAGTAAAAAGCTCCAGCTATTCCGGAGGTTGAACGTTGATCTTCGGCGAAGAATGAATCCCGAACTCGAATTCGATGTTTTGGACGCGTTGTTCTTCGATCCTTGATCTCCGTATTCAAATCTCGTTATGAGATGTGGAATTATGTGTATTATCATCTCAAATACCCTAGGGGGTCTTGTGTTCTCTTTAAAATCCGAAATAATGATGGTTATATAGATTTTGCATGACTTGGCACATAAGAAACCCTAATTTCTGAATTCTGGGCCGTCGCGTCGACGGTGCGTCGACGTAGCGTCGACTGACGCGTGCTGGCACTTGACGGGACTCGGCAGAATTGGTCGGCAGGTGTGCGCGTCGGCTGGGCAGGTGCGTCGATGGGGTGCGTCGACATCGACGCTTCAGCAAGTTGCGTCGACAGTGGTGCGTCGACATCGACGCTTCAGCAAATAGCGTCGACGGAGCGTCGACTGACGCGGTCATGACTCGCTGACATGGCTCGCGGCGACGGTGTGTCGACGGTCGCGTCAGTCAACGCCACTGCACGTCTGTCTCCAATTCTCGATCTTTTGCTACTCGTTTCACCGGAAAGCTTGTTCTTCACTTCTTGAACATCGAACCTCGTCTATTACGCGTCAAACTCTTCCGGTTACTTAGCTGTAAGGTGAAAAATAATGAAATATCACCTACTTGCATCAATTACGATCAAAATGCGGTAAAATAAGCTGGAATTATAAAAAATACGAGATTAAGCTTAAATCGTCCAACTTATACCAAAAACAAATATAAAAACGAACTAAAAAGCTAATAAAAATAAGGACAAATCTACTCTAATCAATCTCTACCATAAATGACGTGTCTATTGGAAAAAGTTGACGACGCTTGGAAATCGCCAATGTGCAATGACGCGTTGATCGGGCCTCAATCGATGGTGGCAGGCAATTCTCGACTGGTCGGTAGATGTTTTGCGCTCAACGCAGGCAAAAGATCTATGTCAATTGTCATCAATTAGGCATCGATTGACGACTGTGCTTCATGGGCTCGAGTTTTATTTTTGTCAAATTGGTCGGTTGTGTTCCTTGGAAACGCGCTTGGGCTCGCTCGACTTTTCTTAACCAAGAAAAGCAAAATAACATACAAATATACAAAAAGATCAGAAAAAATATGAAAAATACTAAAAAGATGATAAAAGGGTAAATAATATAAAACAAAGAAAAATGAGACAAAACATGACTCGAACCTGACTAAATCACACAAAACAAGACATAAAAATACATAAATAACACACATAAATTTCTACGAATCAACTCCCCCACACTTAGCTTTTTGCTTGTCCTCAAGCAAAACTGAGCCTAAACTTAGACGAGAAAAATCTAACCCCCAGTTGGACTTAAGACTAATGCACACAAATGAATATAGAAATAATGCATCTCGTCATTTGAACCCCAAAAATGAAGGATGTGTATGAAATTTTACGATAATAGATTTAAAATCTAATCTGGACGACTAGTACAATGATTCCCCCTTCATGCAAGTCTCTCACCCATGCACCGACCAAGGTCTATCCATGCTCAAAATCTCTAAATTAATATCTTACTAACCCCGTCATCTATGCAATGAAAGAAAAATGCGTACACAAGGGTTGCACAACTTATTATATACATAACACTTGTACAAAGATTTCTCTTCTAGTACTTTACTTTTTTTTCATTTTTGATTTCGATATTTATTTTTTCAATTACTCCATATACAGGGAACTATACGAACACGATAGTTACAACTTAAAAATGAGAGTTCATTGACTCTAATCACTTGTTGCTAAATACAACTGACCACATTTTTTGATAAACACGTGGAGTTTTTAACGTCTCAAAAATAAAATAAAAGAATTGCAAAAATTCTTATATGGCATTTGAAAATGGGGCTAGTAGAGAGTATTCGACTCTTAGAATGGATTACAAAAATAGAGAAAGGCTTAAATAACTTAACCAAAGCATCTAACCACGTCACTTAATCAAGGTTACAACCAATATCAGTCCACACGACTCCATAATAAGCATACAAATGAAATTACTAAAAAATGGCAAATTCTCCCCATCCCCATCCCTCATCACACTTAAACAATGTAATTCTCTCATTGCACATAAACAAGACAAGATACGGTAAAACTTAAGGAAGAGAGATATTCCCCTATAAGCATATTTGTGATGAAGAGCCAAGCGTAAATTGACATCAAAAGGTGGTCGAGGTGAGAGGAACCTACAAAAAAGTAAGTGGGGAAAACATACATAAAAGACTCAAATATAAAAAAAACCATCAAAACGTACAAAAGAAAAATATTTTCACAATTTAGAAAAATTCTGTTCTTTTTAAGACGAACATAAGAGAACAAAAGATTTGAAAATAACAAACATAAAAAGGAAAAAAAAAAGTTTTTTTGATTTTTTAAATTTTCTATTTTTAATGGGTTATTTAAACATAATTTTTATTTATAAAATAAGGTAAATTCAAGGAATGAAAGTTTGTGAAATTTTTGGAATATAATTTTTATTGGATTTTTGTACTTTTTTTTTAGTCGTGCTGGGTCAAAGTAAACGGGAATGGAATAATCGGGTTGGAGGCTGACGGACCATGATGGGCCAATTGATTAGTCATCCATCAATGGGTCGTCAACAGAGAGGGCAAAAATTTTTGTCGATGATCATCAATTGATGGGCATCGATGGCTAGCCCCACGACGATCGATCGACTATAGATCGATGGAGGGTTGCACGAGCCTCATTTTTGCTCTTTTTGTCACTGGTTCTTGAGCAAAACATCAAATCCTTCAAAAGTGGTCCCAGACATGAAAAAGGAACCTACAATCTCGACCAGTTCTCCAAAATCTTCAAAAAGAAGAGAAGTGAAAATGTGAACTTGGGTTGCCTCCCAAGAAGCGCTTGTTTAAAGTCTAAAGCTCGAAGACCCATAAAAGCGATGTCATCTGGGATTGAATCGATCTTTTTTGCACTTAGTTTATTTTTTAGAAGTTCGTCTTTAAGAGAACGGAGCAATTGTAAGTGGAAAGTTAGACTCGAGTCGAATCTCTTGAGGAAGACTAATCGGAAACAATTTTCGTGTTTGATTCACGAATGAGAAAACAATGAAAATCTATTCTAAACACGTGATCAAGTTTTGGTTTGTAAAGTTATAATTTCCAGGACGATGATTTAAATGACGAGAAGCAAAATTGACAACTTTGAAAAGACTAATAAAGCGGGGGTCTAGGGCTCTAGAATCGTCTCCACGAACAATTGACACATGATCTAACACTTATTCTACGAGTTGGGGTTGTCAATCCGAACTTGTAAACTAAACACCCAAACAATGCCAATTGATGTATCTAAACTCATATAAGCACTAGACCTGTGAATTCTAACCAACATTCATCAAGAAACCCAATAACATAAACATAAAATAAGCACGAATCATGATTAAAGATAAAAGGCATGAAGAAATCAACTATGGAAAATGAGTTTTGAATAACAATATTTATTATGAAATGGATTTATGAGAATCAAACATCTAAAATCGCAAGAAATTCTAGGTAAATGAACTACTAAAACAATAACATCACAAACACCACAAAAACACATAATCAAAGGAAACAAAAATTTTGAGTAATTGAAGAAAAGAAATTGAAAGCTTACTTTATAAAATTGGAGAGTTTCATACTTCTAATGAGGAAATACACGAATTTAGACTAATCTACGTTCTACATCCGAGAAACGATCAAGAATCCATGTTCTACTAAAAATTAAGAAGATGGAAGTTGAGTGAAGAAATTGGAGAAAATGAAGAGGAAAAAGGAATATTATTGGGCTGTAAAACCCTAGGGAGGTTCAAGAGATATTAATTATGAGAAAGGGAAAGTTGTATATATAAAGGTGAAAGTGTGGGCAAAATAGTCCTTTTAACAAAAATGGCCAAAAATGGCCTGACCAGTGATGCTGGAAAATGGCCCCGTCGATGGAACGTTGATGGCGTGTCGACTGGGCATTGATGGCGCATTGATTGGGCATCGACGGCGCAGTTGTTGGGCATCCATGGCGCATCGACCGATGGTTGTGCTTCACAGGTCCGAGTCATGTTTTCATCAAATCGAGTCATTTGTGATCCTCGGGAACTGATTAAAACTTTTGTGCAGCCCTTTTTAATATATCTTAATTTAAAACACGCAAGCTTGCTCGCAAGAGAATGAGGGCGCTTGTAGGGTGGAAAGTTGACTCGTGTCGATCTCTCGAGGACAACTGTTCAGTATCTCAAATATTTTTCTCAATCACAATTAAACATATAATTCATACAAATTGGGGTTTTTGGAGGTTTTGATTTAATTATAAACTAAGGATTAAATCAATATTAAATATAAAGTAATTATCTTAAACTAAATTACCAACTAAAACTAAGAGCAATAATTAAACTAAATTAAATTACTTAAACCTAAGAACTAATAAATAACTAATCTAGTAATAAAACGCAGCGATGATTTATTATTTAAAACCCAATCAATTCTCATGAATAACGTAAATGAATCTAAGAAACACGAATATAAGCAACTATCATGAAGCAATTTGATCATAGGAATCTCAAAACGGGAAATAAAGTATAATTCAATTCGCATAAATAAACTTGATGAATTCAATATCCAAAACTCAATCATAAACTAATTAGAACTGGAAGTAAATTACTTTGATTGTTCAACAAACCAAAGTTCATCAATCAATCCAAGAATGTAAAGTAAATCTAACTATCTAAGAATTAAACTAAGAAAGCAATAAAAAGATAAGAAAACTTATTAGATCTACTAGGTGCAGAAAATTCTCCAGCTATTCCGGAGTTAAAGCGTTGATCTTGGACGAAGATTGATTCACGAACGTAAAATCGAAGTCTAGAACGCGTCGTTCTTCGATCCTTTATCTTGACCTTGAAATCTTGTATGGTATGTGGATCTATGTTAATTTAGTGCCTAAAAACCCTAGTATGGCGTAACTTCTCTGGAAGTCCGAATTTAGGTGGGTATTTATATATATTAGGTGTCTGAAGGCCAAGAAAACCTAAAAAATGCGTTTGCAGTGCGTTTGCGTCGATGGGCGTCGACCGACGCATGTCGGATCGACGCTCACAGAGACTTTCTATGCTGACACTGGGTAACCCAGTTTCAATCAGCATACCCAGTGTCGGCAAGGTGTCGGTCGACGCGAGCAGCTCTAGGCATCGACGTGGGCAGCTCTCGGCAGCCAGTGTCGGCAGGACTCGGACACTAATGTCGGACTGATACCCAGTGTCAGCTTAATACTTCAAATCACGGCCCATTTTCGCTGAAACTCCACTCGTAGGCCCATTCTTGACTACGTCTAAACGAAAATACTTTAAAATACCTAGAATAAATATAAAATTAATTAATTGTGATTAAAATACGGTAAAATAAGCTAGAGATAAGAAAATATGAAAATTTTCTCAATCTATCCAACTTATACCGAAAATAATAAGAAAAACTAATTAAAAGACTAATAAAAATCAAGACAAATCCGTGCTGATCAACTACCCCACGCATTATTTATTTGTTCGTCCTCGAATCAAACAATAGTTTCAAAGTATAAAGAGAAGGAAAATAAGCTCAAGTAAGGAGTCGTGTCGTGCTACATACATAATTTTAAAAATATAGACACAAGCAACGCAACTTTAAACACTCCACCCGTATTACAATGTCGCTCCAAAATCAAATTCATGCATCCTCTCAAAAGGGAAATATATGTGGGTGTTCACTCAAAGTACTCAAGCATTGCTGCATGGGACGTGTATACGCTCAAATCATACAAATACAAGCACAATAAATAAGAACCAAAAAATCAATCTCTTTTTAATCGCAAATTAAGTGTGTACCCAACAAAGAATCGGAAAAGGTTTTTTCGGGTTGTAATGTAGGCTCTTTGGATGGGTATGGAATATTTAAACCGTGTGGCTAAATAACTCACTCAACCTAATATAATCACGAAGCAAAGTGCTTCACCTCATTCAAATGAAACCTCACTTAACTCTCATAACGTAGCCTTTATACTTAGGCTATTTCTCAACTCGTAACCCAAAATCGACTTTTGCTCAAACCACTTAAACACAATTGAAGCTTATAATGTGCTTCTTCAATTTCACAACTCTTTTGCCCTTAAAACATTAGGCTTCATAATAAAATAAATAATAAAACACAAGCCTTCATTAGCGCGTAGGCAATGACTAACACAATTCAACTAGACTCACCATCCTTTTTTTTCTTCTTTTTTATTTCCCCCTTATTATAATTTTTTATGGGGTATTTTTTTTTTCTCTCTTCTTTTTTTTTTTCTTTTCAGATGGTGGTCCTTAATTACAAAAATTCATAAATCCCTAATAAAATTCCCAAAACTCTAATAATCAATAAAAATGACAAACTCCTACCCCACGCTTTTAATGGGTTAGTAGGGATCGACTCAAAATAAAAACACTCAGGGCTATAGACATGGATTATTTGGCTATGATTGGCTCATTCGGAACTTATAGTGGCTAAAAATATATGGATATGGCCGGAATAGAGTTTATATCTATGCCTTATCCTAATTTTAAAAATCAACTACACACAGCGGTATCAAAGAGATATCAAAACAAAACTCATTCAAGCATATGCAAAGATGATAATCACTCAGGCTACTCACTAGCTTTTTGCATGAATTTTTTTTTGAATTGACACTGCTTTTAAGGTTCTGCAAAATTAATTGCGTCCAAGTACCAGTTTACAATATATAAATATAAATTTTGAAAATTTTTGCACCTATACATGCTCAAAGACAAAGACCTCAAATCATACTTAAGTAACTTCGACAGGCAAGCCAGACAAACACAATTCAGCGTAGAAATAGTGATCAATCGCGTAAAATATTATCTACTACAAATCACAAATAATTTATAAATTGCACATTTTTTCAAATATAAATCACAAATAAAACGAAAAACATCCTTGAATCCTACTTTTTGTCCCAGGCAACGGCGCCAAATTTCTGATTCAAACTTTTGTGCACCCCTTTTAAAAATATTTTAAATTAAAATACGCAAGCTTGCTCGCAAGAGAACGAGGGCGCTTGTGGGGTGGAAAGTTGACTCGTGTCGATCTCTCAAGGACAACTGTTCGGTATCTCAGATATTTTTCTCAATCACAATTAAACATATAATTCATACAAATTGGGTTTTTTTTTGAGGTTTTGATTTAATTATAAACTAAGGATTAAAGCATTATTAAATTGAAACTAATTATCTTAAACTAAATTACCAACTAAAACTCAGAGCAATAATTAAACTAAATTAAATTACTTAAACCTAAGAACTAAGAAATAATTAACCTAGTAAAAAACGCAGAGATGATTTATTATTTAAAACCCAATCAATTCTCATGAATAACGTAAATGAATATAAGAAATTATCATGAAGCAATTTGATCATAGGAATCTCAACACGGGAAATAAAGCATAATCAATTCGCATAAATAAACTTGATGAATTCAATATCCAAAACTCAATCATAAACTAATTAAAAACTGAAAGTAAATTACTTTGATTGTTCAACAAACCAAAGTTCATCAATCAATTAAAGAACGTAAAGTAAATCTAACTATCTAAGCTTTAAATCTAAGAATTAAACTAAGAAAGCAATAAAAAGGATAAGAAAACTTATTAGATCTACTAGGAGTTAAAGCGGTGATCTTAGACGAAGATTGAATCACGAACGTAAAATCGAAGTTTGGAACGCGTCGTTCTTCGATCCTTGATCTTGACCTTGGAATCTTGTTATGAGATGTGGAAATATGTTTAATCTAAGCCTAAATACCCTAGGATGGTGTAACTCCTCTGGAAATCCGAATTTAGGTGGGTATTTATAGATATTAGGTGTCTTAAGGCCCAAGAAAACCTAAAAAATGCTTTTCCAGTGCATTTGCGTCGACGGGCGTCGACCAACGCATGTCGGATCGACGCTTACAGAGACTTTCTATGCTGACACTGGGTAACCCAGTGTCAATCAGCATACCCTGTGTCGGCATGGCGTCGGTCGACGCGAGCAGCTCTAGGCATCGATGTGGGCAGCTCTTGGCAGCCAGTGTCGGCAGGACTCGGACACTGGGTAACCCGTTGTCAGACTGATACCCAGTGTCAGCTTAAATACTTCAAATCGCGGCCCGTTTTCGCTGAAACTCCATTCATAGGCCCATTCTTGACTACGTCCAAACCAAAATACTTTAAAATGCCTAAAATAAACATAAAATTAATTAATTATGATTAAAATACGGTAAAATAAGTTGGAGATAAGAAAATATGAAATTGTGTTCAATCTATCCAACTTATACCGAAAACAATAAGAAAAACTAACTAAAAGACTAAAAAAATCAAGACAAATCCGTGCTAATCAAAATGCACTAACAATAAACGAATCATTACACCATTTTTACCTTTATTCTTCTTGTCTGATCGATGATCCTCACATGGATTAGTATTTCGCTGATTCACACAAGTTTATAAGATATGACGTGTATACTCCTAAGATCCTATCAATACATGCATTCTGACAAGGTTTGTAAATTGTGTAACTCTCCTGAATTTGGTGTGTAAGAAAGACAAGAATCATATTAGGTCCTTATCAAGGTTGTAATATAGTCTTTGGTAAGGTATGGAATATTTGGATAAGTGACTGTAAATTTGAACAAATGCACACGAATACAACAATTATCCAAACTACTAAAAACTTGAAACTTTTTATACTTCACCCCAACCCAAAGAAACAAAAACATATAAGACCTGAGCCTTTATGTAAATAGGCTTTTTCTAACATTATTTTACGACTCATTGGTCACATCCTAAAACCAAGTGTTTATTGTAATTATTTTGAAACTTTTGAGAATGCTTCTTATTAACTTTTATAACGTAGGCTTTTTTTTTTAATTCACGCACCCTACATTTCATCAACTCAAGTTAAACAACATAAAAACAACTCACTCTCACAACTCACAAAGATTCGAAATCTTAAAATGAGCTCGTGGATATCAAAAATGGGAATAAAAAGCTCAACGGGGCTAACAAAGATTAAATTTTTAGTATCATTATTTTTGTATACAACCAGAATCAGGTTTTAGAGTTTTACTTTCAAGTCTTTCGTTCACTAGAGATACCACCAAATCAATTTATAAAGAAATGAATGCATGATAGATAAATCGCACAAGGTTTCTTATAGGGTATAACATCTTAAAAGCAAAAGGCCAAGCATTTACGGTATCGTGTAACAATTCAAGCACATGCTTTTTAATATAAGTAAAACTTTGAATAATTTCACATCATCGAATATTTTCAAAAGAGCTCCATACAAATATCTATTCCATCAAATGAATCAAAGATTATTTATCCACACACCCCGAATTTATTTTTTAATTAAGAAATTAAATTCAAATAAAGTGGGAAATAATAAAATAAAAACTAATGCAGTCTTATATGTCATGCAAAAATAATATGAACAAAATAAACCACACTTATATCCCCCCAAACTTATTTACTACTATGTAGTTATAAGTTCGAAAGAGAAAAAAATGGTTTATCTTGGTCGTAGCTTACCAAAAATCCTTAGTGCCCTATCTAATCGTTCCATATTTATTTTCATGGCCTTCATATCCATATTCATTCTCTTCACTTTTTCTTTTAGCTTTTTGTTCTTTTTGCTCAACTCTTCAACTCGGTGATCCATCTTCCTGACTCTCTGCATTATATATTCATCTTTTCACAGCATCTCTTCATCGGTCTCCGAACTGCCATCCTTCTCTTCATAACCTATCAAAGGTGAGTCCACCACAACTTGGGATTCTTTTGGTCCTATATCATCTTTATTTTATTTTTGGAATTCTGGTGCTATTTGTATTCCCCCGTGTTCTTTAATTTCATCTTCGTTTCTTCCTGAATTTCTCTTATCTTTTCCATCATCGCTCTTTCAGCAATTTAGAGATTTTTTAGCGGGTACATTTCCTAAAAATGAATTCACAGTTAAAGTAATATTGCAAAATAATTTACTCCCAATAGACTCAATAAAATCGATAAAAGCTCTTAATCATTACACACATGCATAATTTGAAGTAATTTAAAAAATTTCAAGTCCAATTGATCATTATAAATATCCACCCAAGCTTCAATTAATGTTAACTCAAGTCTATAAAATCAATAGTTCGTCGGGAAAATTTCGTTTTTGGTCCATTATATTGGACACATTCCAGAAAAGGTACGTAATGTTGACCATCATCAAACAACGTCTGCTAAGTTGACAAATTCATCAAAAAAAGTCCAAAAAAAAGCCCGATCGGGCTTTTTGCTGACGTGGCGTGATTCAATACTTTCTTATCATTTTTATTTTATTTTAAATATTAAATTGTAAATAAAAAATTGGGAAAATTTTTATTTTGGTCCATTATATTGGCCACATTCCACAAAAGGTACTTTAAATTGGTTATCATCAAAAAAGGTTCAAAAAAGCTTTGATCAGAATTTTTTCCTGACGTGACAAGATTCTATATTATTTTATCATTTCTCTTTTATTTAAATATTAAATTGATGACAAAAACCTGTTTTGCCTTCATTTTCTTTTCTTTTAATCAAATTAATAAAATCTAAGAAAAAAATTAGTGATAAATATATAAACATAAAATAAATCTTCAAAAATTATAAAATTAATATAATAATTTATATGATTTTTATATTATTAAAATTTTATTTAATACAAAATTAATAAACTCGGAGATAAATATAAGAATATAAAATAAATCTTAAAAAAATAATAAAACGTATATAAAAATACATATGAGGAAATCTATTATAAATGGATTTTGAATTTTTATATTTATTATATTTTTTTAATATTCATATTATATTTTTGAATTTATATTAATTCTTATTGATTAAAATTTTATTAATTAGATCAAAGGAAAGAGAAAAGAAAAACAGAAAAAGAAAAGGGAGAGAAATATAAATTTTTGTCTTTAATTTGATTTTTATAATTATAGAAAAATGATAAGAAAATATAGAATATACCACATTAGAAGAAAATCCGATCAAGTTTTTTTTGACCTTTTTTTGATGAATTGGTTAATTTAGCAGATATGATTTGATGATGGTTAATTTAACGTACCTTTTCTGAAATGTGGCCCAATTTTTAATTTTTAATTTAATATTTAAAATTAAAAAAATGATAAGAAAGTATTGAATCACGCCACGTCAGCAAAAAAAGCCCGATCGGGTTTTTTCTGGACCTTTTTTGATGAATTAGCCAATTTAGCAGACGTCGTTTGATGATGGCCAACATCACGTAGCTTTTCTGGAATGTGACCAACATAATGGACCAAAAATGAAATTTTCTCATAGTTCGTCCTCCATGCTCCTTAATCTTAAGGCTACAATCATTAAGGAATTCATACTTTATGTTGTTGCCAGAAAATAACTCATAGCATATGAAATTCTAAGCATGTATACAAAGTGTTCGATATAATTCCAAAATAGTAATTCAATCAAAAGATCAAAATTTGGCATAGACTTTTTACAATCTCAAATAATTTCATCAATTTAATTCAAAAAAGTCCTAAGGATCATAGTTCTGAGCCTAATTTTAGAAGTTCCTAATTCTCTGAACTCAGGACCCTAAAGTCAAAATTCAAAATTTCCATACCTTGATCATGGATTTTGATGATGAATTGCCCAAATTTGATGTAGATTTTTATTTAGAACACAAAGGTTAGAGAATTTTTCAAATAAACTAGAGCAAGAGATCTATGATGTTCCCGTAGAGAAAAAGAAGGGAAAATCCGAATTATCCAAGTTTTTAAAGGTCTTTTAATAGGAAGGCGATGCACCGTTATCGACTGACAAATGGGATGATAATGAGTGCTTGGAAAACAACACCTAGTAGCAACCTAAGTATCGGTCGATTATATGTCAAAAATTTGAACACAAAAATTCTTTCTTTCTTTCTTTTTTTTTTTTGAAAAAGAAAATTAAATATATTACTAGCTATGTTTCGTACAACGCCGTATTGCCTCCCATAAAGTGCTTAGTTTTACTTCGTTAGCTTGATGTGTTCCTGTGTCAAACTACGATGAAGGTGATGGAGAAAGTCATCTCTCTTTGCTTAGTGTAATAAGTTTTGATCCTTTGCCCATTCATAATGAATGTGTTTCCTTCCGACAAAATCAGCTCAACGGCCCCATTTCTCATCATTTTCTTAATTTCAAAGAGGCTTGACCACCGAGACTTCAACTTACCCATAAAAAGCTAAGGTAGAACTAAATAAAAGTACTTTATCCCCCACCTTAAATTCTCATTTTATTATTCTCTTGTCATGAAATCGTTTAGTTCGCTCCTTATAAACTTGTGAATTCTCATATGCTTCTTCTTTAAATTAGTTCAACTCATTAAGTTGAGTTCGTCTCTCTCTACCGGCCATCTTAAATTCAAGCTTTAACTTATTAAATAGCCCAATATGCCATGTGCTCTAATTTAATTTTTAGGTGACACGACTTCCCATAAATCAATTGATAATGTGACATACCCAAAGGTGTTTTGTATACCATTGTATATGCCCACAATGCATTATCAAGATGTAACGACCAATCTTGTCGTCTGATGCATATTTTTCAAGAATTTACTTGATTTCTCTATTGGCCAACTAGGTTTGTCCATTCGCTTGTGGGTGATGTTATTGTCACTTGGTGCTTTACTCCATACTTATCCAAGGTTACCCCAACCATTTGTTAAAAAAATGAGATCCCTCGTTGCTAATTAGAGCCCCTGATGCTCCGTAGTGAGTTATGATATTTTTCGAAATAAGCTTAGCACCACTTTGGTATTGCTCATTTTTGTTGGTATTACTTATACCCATCGTGATACATAATCCACTACAATAAGGATGTATTTGTATCCTTACGATTTCAGAAATGTCCCCATAAGCTCGATTCCTCGTATATCAAAAATCTCAACTTCAATGATATCCGTTAGAGGCATCTCATGTCTCTTTGATATATTCCTCATTCTTTAACACCTATCAGAACAACAAACAAAATCAAAAAAAAATATTTATAAATCAAAGTCCAATAAAATCCACTTTGTAAAATTTTCTTAACGGTTTTATTTGCCTCCACTCGTTGACGCATGACATTGATTTATTATATCATTCCATTCCTCTTGCGGAGCACATTTCCGTATCACTGCATCACTAAATCTTCTAAACAAGAAAGGGTCATCCCACATTAAAATTTTCACATCATGGAAAATATTTTTGTTTTGATATGAGTTAAGTCGGGAGAAACAACACCTATAACTAAAAATTACAAAATTGGTGTACCATGCTATTGTAGACTCAACATATAAAATTCTTACGTTCAGAAAATCTTCACTAATTGGTACCTTTTCACCTTCTAATGAATTCTCTAATCAAGAGAGATGGCCTGCCACTACATTTTCGCATCCTCTCTGATCTCTAGTTACTAACTCAAACTCTTGAAGTAAGAGAATGTTATTAGGCAATAGTTGTTGAATAAATGACATACAATATATACATAAAGTAATATAATTGTTTAAATAACAATGTGTAGGACAAGTGGGAGATTGTTGAAAATTATTGATTTCCTAATTAAAGTGGGCAACATATCTTAATTACTACATATTTGTTATTATATTATTATTTTTGTTGAACTAAATTATGTAATCTTATTTTGGTAAGAGTTCTATGACTACTGAAGTTGATATGAAATTAATTAGCAGATACCTTATAGAACAAATCTAGGTGATTATGAAAAACCCTAATTGATAACAATATAATGACTATATTATCCGCTAAAATTTGTCCCCTTTTAATGGATTTACCCCGCCGAACCCCAATATACGAAATTGTTGATTGTTTAATATGCTCCCCATCAAGATAGAGAACTAAGGCCCCTAAGAGGCATAGTTGAAGAAGATCATAAAACCAACCGAACACATGCGTGTTCGGTATTGTTTTTTGATTAAGAGTCCCATCTCGTATTACGATAGTTGATTTATGCATATGATTAGGTATTTCACTAATTCATAAACTTTTGATGATTATAACTTGATGTTTGTATTTATAAACTATTTTGCATGTTTTAATATATGTTATATTAATTTTATGTGTTTATTTATCTATAAGATTCTAACAAGTTGTATAAGAGCACTCATCACTACTTAATCATTGGAGTTTATGTAATTTATGTGTGTCTGTAATTCGTATGGCTTCAACTTTATTTTGTTCATCACATTGACGTTAATGTATCCAGTACTCAAAAGGTGTCAAACCAATTTCATTCAGTTCGAATTCATGAAAACTTCTATGTTATGCGATTTTGTTATTTAATGAATCCAGATTTGGATCTTCGGTCTTTGTGAAGGTTTCAAAAGGTGTGAGGCGTGTCAAGGCAGCGAGGTCGAGCCTCAAGACTTAAAGGCGGCAATAGCTTTTTCATTTTTTGTATTTCAATTATTTATGATTAATAAGTAAGTAAACCAATACAACGTGTAAAGAATTTTTTTGCAATATTTTTTAATTTCTCAACAAAAAATTAATTTTTAAAATATTTAAAATTAAGATATTACTTGATATTATTAATTTGGTAATAATCTTGCACGATTAAATTCAAAGCAATAATATTAAGATAATTGAGTTTCACAAAAAATAAGAAATAAAATACAAAAATAATTAAAACACAACAGAAAATCGCATGTTACATACATACAAGGTGGTCAACTCTAAGTTGACTGTCGTTACCAAGCCTTTCACAATATGAGGCTTTTTATCAAGAATATGTGGATTTAGTCAAAGCCTAAGCGTGCCTTTTTGAACATTGGTCTTTACCCAATTTTGGCGAGATTTGAGATTAAGAAATTAAAAGGGCAATTCCCATATGATCATTAGGTAAATGTTTTATCCCAAATACTCTAGTGAAAATATTAATTTCCTATATAATCAATTATCTTCTCATTTATTATAAGCTATTACATAAGAATAGGATTTTACCCTTATTAATAATTTCTTTTTTTTTTCATTTGAATTTTTTTTTCTTGATTCAACATTTAATACAACCAAAATTCATACTTTTACATGACATTTTCATATCATTGTCACCAACCTTTAACGATGAGTTTCGTACTATACTGTGCATTTTCATACTACATAGTGCAAATTTATACTTATAATGTATACAGTCGGAATTACATACTACTAATTTTTATACTTTTAAGACTACACGTGAGATTTTATACTATATCATGTAATTATTTTATGAAATATGTTACACTAAATTACAATATTTTATTCACAATTTTATGTTTTTAAATCTTGATTTCATACTCTATATGAAAATCAAACTGATATTGTGGATTTCATAGTAAAATTTCCCAAAATCAATATAATTTCATACTACTATATTTTAAAATTTATACTACTATTATCAAATCACATATTATTATATTTTAAAATTCATACTACCATTATTAAATTCATTACTCTACTAAGATTTAAAAAATCAATAAAAATAATATTACATCTTAAAATTAAACTACTATATATTATCAAATTACATTTCACTCAAATCTTTAGATTGGGTTGTCAAATCATATATTAAATTGCACAAGATAATTCATACTACATAATATCTTCAAAANCGATGGGCGTCGACCGACGCATGTCGGATCGACGCTCACAGAGACTTTCTATGCTGACACTGGGTAACCCAGTTTCAATCAGCATACCCAGTGTCTGTCTCTTATACACATCTAGATGTGTATAAGAGACAGCCATTATTATTATTATTATTATTATTATTATTATTATTATTATTATTATTATTATTATTAAGGTGTAGTAATTTTGATCATTTAAGTTGTAATTTTAAAAATATTTTTTATTAAAATATTTAATAATTAATGATAATTGAAGTTTAGTAAATAAGAATTTTCCCAAAATTAAAAACAACATCATACGCCTATTCTCAAAAGGGCCCAATTTAAGAATGCTTTTCAATTTTTATTTGGGCCTTCTTCCCAGTTGAACAAATCACTGCCGCGTCCTCTCTTTTTTTCCCCTTTCGAACTCCGCACATCACCTAACCATAGGCGATTAAGACAAGCGATGGCCATCAGGTCCAAGGTCGTGTGTCTACTGCCTCATCATCTCCTTCCTTCACTGCCGAGACGCACCGGATCATGGAGAAAGGCGGCGATGACCATGTTTGGCCTCTGCAGTAGCTTACAACCTCTTCCCGAGTCCTTGTCTTGTTTTAGGATATCGGAAACCTAGAAGGAGTATGGTGGAGTCCAGTGGCATTGTTGTTGCACACGTGATTGGGGACTTTGAAATTGTTGACGGCGCATGGGGGGTTGACTGGTGGGTTTGCTCGTTGGTTAATTCTTCTCCATTTTGTCATCGGTTGTGGTTCGGCCTCCTCGTATGGACGGATTCATGTGTCACTGGTGGACTAGCAGGTGGTGATTATGGAGTGTTGCAGTGACGACGGATTTGGTAGATTGGAGAAGAGGGTATTTTGGACAACTTTTTGGGTTTGTGATGTTGATTTAAAAATCTTGAAATTTATGGACCTAAATGCAATTTATGTTTTATTTGGCTTTCTGATTTATTCTTATTTCAGGCCATTCTGGTGAATATCTTTATGTGGGCCTAATTGCCCCTTTTTTTTTTGGTTAAATTGAAACATTTGGGTAAAGAATAGTTGGGCCTTTATTTTTGGGCTTAATTAGGATATTAAAGTATTAGTTTTATGTCTATATCTAGTATTTCTAGATTTAATTAGATTATAACCCTAATTAAGTTTTATAGGTTATAATATACGTAAATGCTACTGTACACTAAAGAGTATCATGCCCTCAACTACATATTCAATAAAATTGTGTCATCTCATATATGATTAAGATTATTTATATATTATTATTATTATGATTTATTTGGGCTGTAAACTTCTATAGCATATCACATTTACATAGTTTTTTTGTTGTTGTTTTTGGGAGTTTTATTCCTATTTTTCTTATAATTTTTTTTAATTTTGTAAATTTGTTCCCACTTTTCTTAAGACTTTTTCCTTTTGAATTCGTTTCCTGGGAATTACTTTATAACAAAAAAATAAATAAATTACTAAGTATAATAAAATATTTCTTAGATAAATAGAAAAGAAATTACGCATTATGGTAAGTGAAAAAAAATACTAACATTTCATTTAAGAATCAAATTATTAACAACTCAAATTCATTAATCTCAAGTTTATTTTACTTATTATAGTGATAATAATCGTAGTAGTAGTAGTTTATGGCATAAATATGAAATGATACAGTGCATAAATATCTATGCTAATTATATGATGTGTCACATTTCTATTGGATATATAATTGAGGGCATGGTACCCTTAAAAATGATAAAATGTACTGTAGCATTTTCCTATAATCTAAATGAAATGAGATTAATGTCTAATTTGGTTTTTAGACATAGTTTGAGATTAAATTGAGGATGCATTTTATTGGAGAATAATTAAATTAATTAAATTATTAATTATTTTCGTCTATCTAGTACAACAATCTTCAATTAAACCAATCAATCTACTATGTTGCTTTCGTAACCTCTATTGCCAAATGTGATATTGAAGATTAAATAGATGATAATATGAACTCAGTCATACAAATTTTGATCGGCTCTTTAGTTTGACATTATTTGGTCAATAAGCTACATTGCTAACTTGCAAGATTACTCAATTTAAGTTTATTGTGGGTAATTTGAGCAAAAGTTTTGATATTTAGATCATCGTCTAGTTTTTACTCACATGTACAAATTGATTTTTAGCTTATAATTTAGATACTGAACTTGGTTTATATATTTTGAATTTAATTCACACATCGGATAAACTTGCGCTTAATTTTGATTGTTTGAGGCTCAAATCTAATTAAATTTGCATTTAAGTCTAATTTTGTTTACCTGGACTTTAAATTCAAATATAGTACATTTATATCATGTTCTTATAAAGTTGTTTTTAGGACTCAAATTAATGTGGACCTAACTTTATTTAATCCATTAAGGTTGGATTAATATTTGCTGGTCTTAAAATCTTTTATGAGGCTTAAGTTTTGGGTATTGATCGATTCATATACGGGATTTTGGGTTATGAAATTGGTAATAGGGTGTTTGGTTATGAAATGGTGAAACTAATTCAGCTCGTAAAAATAAGATTAATATTGAATTTGTTCAAATTTTAATTTATAAATATATAACCCATATTCACCTAGAATCTTATAAATTTGAGTTCTGATATGGTTTTAATTTGAAATATAACTACTATTAAATTTAGTTTAATCTATTAGGCTTGTTTATTGTAGTAGACCTTTTCTACTTAAAGAGAGGGTTCTTTGGCCTTATTTATTATTGGGTCATTGATTCAAACTAAGTTTATTTTTAGATTTGAGCTTGTTTGAAATTAAATTCAATCATGTTTCAGTTATTTGAGTTTTAAATCAAAACTAAGTTTGATTTAATTCATATGTATTTCACATGTGATAACTTTTAATAATGTTCAATTGAGTAATAATTATTTGTTCTTGCTTAATTTGTCTAGTAATTTTCATTTTTGGTTAATCAAAACAGCACGTAGCATTCGCAACCTATGCTGTGGATAGAAACTTTATTGATTATACATAGATGGTGGGGTGAAGTTGTTTATGTGAGCTATGATCGACCCTTTGATTTGACATAGTATGATCGAATAACAACCCATCTATGATGATAGACACGTGATAATTACTTTATCTTTTCACGTGGGCATTGATCGACATTTGATAGACTTTGTCTAACATAATGGATTATCAATGTTTGATCATTGCAATAAGGACACCACTGCAGTTAACTTTCTGTCCTTCGATGAGATTAATGTTGCCCCCATTTGGTTCACTTGCCCATAATTTATTTATGTTACAACATAAATATTAATTTTAAGCATTTTGGTTTTGCTCTAAATTACATTTTATATTTAATAAGTTATTTTCCAATGTTAAATTTTTGAGCTTGTGGCACTATCTTTTAAATAATATTTAGGTTATTAAGTATGAGGTCAATAATACAAAGGGCTACTTCTGGATATTCGTAGAAATGATTAATTTCTTGATTATTGTCTCACTAAGAAAATATGTAGCATTTAAGACTATATTAGGAAACGTATGTTCTCTCGATGGTATTGTTTATTTTCTTGTACAACATTTTTTTTTAGTCAGTTTTATAAACATGCAAAACAATGGACTCTACGAACTCATGTCTTATCATTCAAGAAATAAATATTTGAACGAGAAAATACTTAAAGTACTCAATTAGCATTTATCTCTCATAATAAAGAAATAAAGTTGCACTAAGACACCACATTTTGAATGCAAAAGGAAGAAAATAACAAACTCACTTATTTCTTTTGTGTGTCGGTGGGAATGTCCTAAGTACGCTTCTCACTTTAGTTGATATTTTAGTTAGTTTAATTTTGTACATTTAAGTATTTAGTTAGTAAATTTTCAAATTATGATGCAAATGTTACTAATTGCAGAGTCCATACTCAAGTGATGTTGAAAGATATATCTACATAGAACTATGATAAAACATTTGTCATTGAGGCTATACAGGCTTAAGTTGTCATTGATAAAAGTCATATGAATTTAGAAGAGATTACGATATATTTATAGTGGGATTTTATATCTTTATGTATTCAAATATTATAGTTTTATTATCAATGACGCTAACCTTAGTTGCTTTTCGGTTTACATGTACAAAACATATAGAGTACTTAAGGATATAGTAAGAAATATAATTAGTCAATCTTCATTACCTTAAATTAGAAGAAGAAGCTGGTAATGCAACATTCATTGCTTGTAGAGTTCTAAACTAAGTAGTAACAAACCGAAACTCATATGGATTTTAAATATAAAAAATTCTTTTTTTTTCTTTTTTATATTTGAGGTTGTCCAACTAAACTAAGAACTTTGGGTTTACATATGGAACATGGATTTAAGAATGTGAATTACTACTTTTGTTACGCACTCATGAGAGAGTTGAGCTTGAGCGGAAAAAAGGTGACTGACTTTATTTTCGGTAAGGGTTTGCGATATCTTGCTACAATTATAATTGGAAATGATTCTTTCATAACATTGTTCAATATGAAATGTTTGGATCACCAAAGCAATATTTAAAGACACACTGTCTAACGGCAAACTCAACAATCTCAAAATAAGCTATTAGGTTCGTTAGATAAAATATAAGAATGACAATGATATTTTAGACTCTCGTATAATTTTCATTAAGTATGAGTCTAACTGGTCATAAATGAATTCAAGACCAAAAAGATTCCAACGGCAATATTGAAGAGATATAAGGTATGTCGAGTCGAGAGTTTTCATCAAAATAAAGACATTGATTATTGATTTATACATATTTATGTGTATTTTCTTATGTGATTTGTGTCTTTTTTTTTTCGTTTTTTAGTTTGGTTTGAGTTTTAGTTTGTGTCGTTTTTTATTGTTTTTCATTTTCGTAACCTGTTTCATCTTTTTAGTGTTTTTGTATTTTTCTCGTATTTTTGTGGATTTTTATATTATTTTATCTTTTTATGTCAAACTTGTTCAAAGTATTCTTTAGCTGAGGTTGAGAGATGATCCAATCCGATTGATTTCAACAACAATCTCCGTTCAGTCTGTTTCAACCCAAAAAATGACCAACGTGAGAACGCCTGGAACCTTGAACACCCTTCTGATCTGCACCACAAACACAAGTTAGAAAGGACCACCGGTGATTTTCCGGTGGAAACCTCTCCGATACTTAAGTCAGTAAGCGATTGAGGTGTTTTCCAGAGAGAAAGCAGGAATGCTCAAGAGAATGACATACCTTTCTCAGCCTTGAGGCTGAGATATTTATAACTTTCCTCGGTGGAGACCCCAGCCGGGATCCCGGGAGTATGTGCCGTGAATCATGGGCCGTTTGGCATAACCAATTCTGACAAATAGTCCCACTTGCTTTTTCTATGTAAGCAGGTGACCAGACCTGTTTAATTCAGCTCTTCCCTTGTTCTCAAGGTTTCCGAGTCTGCCTAGCTATTCTCTTACTCGGTTTCAGCACTAGGCGGTTTATTGTCTTTCTTGGCGGGATCTCTTTTCCGGGATCTCGGAGGCACTAACCGCGAATCATGGGCCGTTTGGATAACAGTCTCTGACAAGTGGTCCCCCTTGTCACTCTCCGAACAAGGAGTCAGATCTGTTATAGGCCTATTTTTTCGGCACTACCACCAAGAACTCTTGTCAAGGGAATACTCCTGCTCTGGATACATCATCAGATCATCCATCTCTTACCCAAGAGAAAAGTCTGATCAGGTTTCTCATGTGCGAGCCACCCTTTCTTATATTATTAACCCCCAGTCTACCTCAATCCAGGTCTTACTAATCATGCCCTATCACAGTCTATGGTGCGAATATCGAATGAAAACGACGAAAAATATGGCCATCTACTTTGTTAGCCCACGCATTCGCTCGCTTGATGTAGCAGTTGTTGTACTTTGATCATAACTCCCTCACCTACCATGATAATTTCTTCTATTTTATATCATTGGAAACCTAAGATAAAGACCTACAACTTTTATTATCTGGAAGTAGAAATATCGCGCCGAATTCCTAGATATGGCAGATCTTAGTATGCAGGCCATAACTCTCTGCATTAAGTTTCTTTAGATGTAAATTAAGTTCCATATGAAAGACAAGAGGTAGGTATACATTTAATATCAAGAAATCTGGATCCAATTCAAATTTTAGATCCTCAAAATGCTGACTTAATCCACATATTCTGCACCCGACTCAACCACTTGGTGTAAGTGGTGCACACTCATGCCCGAGCACGTGCCACCGCTCTTTTTATGAGATTTTTGAGATATTTCTGAGATAAATGCCCCTTGTCCCACATTTGATGTACCAGAATCCTATATAATGAGAGCTCTTTCTCATTATCAATTATCCACTACCTAAGCTAGGTTTTAGTTCATCTTTTTTATATTTTTAGATTATGTTTTGCGTCCTTAGATCTAGATTTTATTTCAAGCTTTTGTAGTTGAAGATTGGATTATTCTTAATAAGTGACAAGCGTAGATTGAAGATCTCTAGTTTAATTCTAGTAAGCTTTCTCTTTCAATTGTCTTTAATTGCATTTTTTTTATTGTTTTTTGCTTGCTTTTAGTAATTTCTAAATCTAGTCTTTGTTTCTACTCTTTTTCAAGCAAGATTTAGAAATTATTGCTATGTAACAAAAAAGTATTATAGATCTTGTTTTGGATTTAGTTTACTTTTCTTTTTTTATTGGCATTAATATTTCTCAAATTCTCTTTTAATTATTTTCTAGATCCTAGTCTTCGTTTCTTGTTATTTTCTTTGAAGATTTGAACTTTATGGCTACTTCATGCTTAGGTTGATAGATCTATTTTCAATATAAAGTTTGTTTTCTCAATTTCATGTCTTTATTACTTAATTTCATGATTAGGATTTTTAATTGCATGATTTTATGTTCTTGCTTGGTCTTTCCTTGATCTCTTGGTATTTTTCATGTCTTTAGGATAGATCTATTTGGTCTAGGGCCTAGGTGAGTTTAGAGCCATCGATTGACAAGTTATTGAGCAATTTATTGTGCACATCTCAATTTGTATAGTTTTATTTTGTGAAACTAATTGTTTGGCAAATATTTAATTATCTTTAGACATTGATTGATACCGAAATGAGATATCAATGTTGGATTTAAATCAAATTGGGGTTGGGATTGTCGGCCTCGACTTATGCAAATTAAATACTTAATAAATTGTCCAATTAGTCATGTATACGAGTCCAGTGCCCTACACATTTGCTTTTTTAATTTTCCAAACTCAATCTATTTTTACTGTGTTTTTAATTGCTTTCCTTTTGAAAGCTTTCTTTTAAAATCTCTTCATAGTTTATAAAAATAAAAAAACCCTCAAACAACTTGATCTTGTGTTTAGATTAGTTTTAATTTCCATAATCGTTCGATCAAAAGCCTCCATTATGATTTTCGTTCATCGAGAGACACGACTCGAGAAGATCTTGTCGCACTACAATCAGCCCCGTCTTATTGTGGGGGATTCGACCGATCAATTATAAAGAGACTTTTCTTTTTGGTTATTGGAGAAATCTTTAAAATCATTGTGGCATTAATTATGACTTGTTGGGTTTGATCTGGCTTCTGTTTATGGTACTATATTTATCATTAAGTTATTATCCTACATGGTGTTGTGATAAATAAAGTTGATAGTTGTAGATACCTTAAGTTCATTGCGTTTGATGATGTGATTGGTTGGGTAGACGTCGATGATGATTTGGTGTACCGCCGACCGGGAGGTTTCATCCCTCCAGTAATGGTTTTCAAAATTATTTTAAAAAATGATGGTGGTTTTAAAAAGTTTTAAATTGTTGGGGATAGTGGTTTTAAGATATGTTATGGTTTGTTGATATTGTATACATGTAATTGATTGGTTGATATTGTTGTTTATAAATTTTGTATGATTAGTATAGTAAGAACAATAAGGAGTTTGATTAAATTTTGTTGTTTAATTCGATTTAGTATCAAATATGGAGTTTGATACTAAAGTTTGAATTGTTCCATTTTAGAATATGTACTTTAGTCCCGTTATATAGTATCAAATAGAGAGTTTGATACTAAATTTCGAATTGTAGGTCCCCATAATTCGAGTGATATTGTCTCATTTCTCCGCCGGCAAGTTCTCGGCAAATAATTACTTTGAAAATATATTCCCAGAGAAATCTTCAATATACTTTTGAAGATAAAGATTTGTGCTCATTTTTTGAAAAACCTCGATAAAACATATTTTGCACTAATAATTAAATTGAGATTAAAAAGCAAAAAATGATAATAAGTTGATTTGTTGAAAAAAGGAACAATCTTATTTAAATAGAAGTTTAGGTTTCGATTTTATTGAATTTAGTCATAGTTTAGGTTATCGTATTAAATTATTGAATATATATATATATATATATATATATATATATATATATATATATATATATATATATATATATATATATATATTGTAATTTGCGTTTGGTGGATATTATTGTGATTTCAAAGAAACATTTTTGTCTATGGCTCAATTTTCATTGGAATGACAACGATTTTACCCGAGAATTTAATGAACAAGTTGTTCGTGCCCTAGCAACATTGTCAACTTCTAGGCGCAATCGAATTGAAGTTTGATGTGTGGACGACCTACCTCTACAAAGGTCTTTGAGTGCAGAACGCATTTGGAATTGGTATTGCGATGATTGACCGCCCATTCAGGCGAAAAAACCAACAAGAACAACCACTACCATGCACGCTGAACAATGAACTTTCAGGGCTGATACCGTCCAGCTATAATACGATGGGTATGTCGTGGGATTTTAGATTGTAGGTTGAATGGCTCGATTCATTTACAAATTGAGGGTCAATTGATTTGGTTTCAAAGGAGCGTTACTGGAGAAGTTTTGGGTTTAAATATGGGAGTTTTTCCAAAACTTTTTTTTTTCAAAAAATGTAATTCTGTCCTTGGATTTTTTAAAATGTGCACAATCAATTCCTAGAGATATTGATTTCTTTAATTGAGCCCATAACATGGGATTTCGTGTACGAGTTTTATAGGAGTCATAGTGAGTAAAGCAGTCACCACAAAGACTAACTAATCACTCCTGTAGAGAAAATATTCTTATATTTTCTTAATGATTAATTACAAACGGAGTAATACAATATATAGACAAAGAATGAGAACTCTCCTATAACTATACAAGGAAAGAATAAATTTAAAAGTATATAGAAATCCCTAACTTATAGGATTAATCATAAATTAAGGGATGCTATCATCCCCCCTCAAGCAAGACGTGGGATGCGGTCCAACGCGAAGCTTGTCACGAAAGAACTCGAAAAGAGGACGATGTAAAGCCTTGGTGAAGACATCCGCTACCTGCAAAGCCGAAGAGATGAGCTTTGTCTGAAGACGGCCAGTAGAGACAAGTTCACGAACAAAGTGAAAATCTATATCAATATGTTTCGCTCGGCGATGAGAACTCGGATTCTGACTCAAGAAAAGAGCACTGCTGTTGTCAGAATAGAGGGTCTTCGGGGAAGGTAGAGGAACACGAAGTTCTCGTAGAATCTGAAGAACACACACTATCTCGGAGGCAGCATTAGCCATGGCACGATATTCCGATTCGCAGCTGGAACGTGAAACGTTCGGTTGCTTCTTGGCACTCCAAGAAACGAGGTTACCTCCAAGATAAATAGAATAACCATAGGTCGAGCGGCGAGTCTCCGCACAACGAGCCCAATCAGCATCGGAATATGCAATAAGAGACAATGAGGGTTCTCGAGTAAACGAAAGACCAAAGGATGGCGTGTGCTTGACGTAACGAAGAATCCTCTTCACAGCTTGAAAATGAGCAAGAGTAGGATTATGAAGGTGCTGACTGACGAGATTAACAACAAACGATAAGTCCGGACGTGTGATGGTAAGATACTGCAAGGCGCCAACAAACGATCGATATAGAGTAGGATCGTGAAAACGTGGACCATCCGTGGATAGCTGGAAACCTGCCATCAAAGGGGTGGAAACAGGTTTAGAGTCCTCAAGAGCCGCTCGCTGAAGAATGTCACGAGCGTATTTGGCCTGATTTAGGAAGATGCCAGAAGAAGTGTAAGCAACTTCAAGACCGAGAAAATAGCTTAGCCTTCCCATGTCTTTGATGGAAAATTCCCGACGAAGGCGAGCAATGAAGGCCTGTAAGGAAGATGGAGAATTACCTGTGAGAATGAAATCATCAACATACACCAGGAGATACAATGTGGTAGAACCACGAATATAAATGAACAGGGATGAGTCAGAGCTACTGCAAGTGAAGCCAATACTCAGAAGAAAGTCACTTAGATGTTGAAACCAAGCCCGAGGAGTTTGTTTGAGGCCATACAGCGCTTTCTTTAACCGACAAACATGATCAGGAAACCGAGAATCCGAGAAACCAGGAGGTTGCTCCATGAACACTGGTTCTGATAAGACGCCATGTAAGAAAGCATTTTTCACGTCTAACTGGTATAGAGGCCAATTTTGAAGAACGGCGATAGAGAGGACTATGCGAACTGTAGATGCTCGTACGACCGGGCTGAATATATGTGAATAATCAAGTCCTGGAAGCTGAGTGAAACCCTGAGCAACAAGCCTGGCCTTATGTCGATCAATTGAACCATCAGCCAAAAATTTCGTACGGAAGACCCATTTAGACCCCACAACATTGGTATTGGGAGGACGTGGAACTAGGTCCCATGTATGATTAGATCGAAGAGCAGAGAGCTCCTCATGCATAGCAGCAACCCAGTGTGGATATTTCAAAGCAGTTTTAATACCACGGGGTTCAGCAGAGGCAACAAGAGCATCAGAAAGACCAGTATGAGCATAATTAGTGACATGCTTAGGTTTAAAAATACCTGACTTCGCCCTAGTTTGCATATGATGAGATGCAACTGGGGCAGGGGATGGAGTCGGTAAGAGAATAGGCGGTGATGAAGAATTTAGAGCCTGATCAACAGAGGGCTGCGATGAGGAAGCAGGGAGTACAGCATCAGAACCAGGAGGTGAACTATCATCATCACATAAAGCGCAAGGACCCGCAGATGGCAAGTCAGGAGGAGGTGTGATGGATGATTGGGAAGAGCGTAACAGACCAGCTGGTTCAACAAACTCAGACATAGAAAGATCCAATGATCCAGACCTGTTTACATAATTTGAGAATGGAAAGCATAACTCATCAAACTTAGCATGTCGAGATATATAAACGCGGAGAGTGGAAGGATCGAAACAACGAAACCCTTTATGAGAGCTACTGTAGCCCAAGAAAACACATGCCAAGCTCCGAGGCTCAAATTTGTTTGTAGCATAATCCCAAAGACATGGATAAATGCGGCAACCGAACGGATGAAAGTTGTCAAAATTTGGTTGTGCGGAGAAGAGCAGCTCAAAAGGTGACTTTCCACCGAGCACCTTAGAAGGTAACCTGTTGATGACGTATACCGCACTGCTAAAAGCATCAACCCAAGATTTGAGCGGAGTGTGAGAGTGAAATAGCATGGTCAGACCAGTCTCAGTAACATGTCTATGCTTGCGTTCAACCCTGCCATTCTGAGCAGGGGTATATGGACAAGAGAGAATATGGCGAATGCCCTTAGTACGAAAAAATGACTGCGGTTTATTACTCGTGAATTCCGTGCCCCCATCACTATGAAAAGTTTTGATTTTTGTAGAAAATTAATTTTCAACAAAAGCAGTAAATTGCATCATCACATCATAAAAGTCGGATTTCTGACGTAGAGGATAAAGCCAAGTAAAACGGGAAGAATCATCCACAAAAATTACGTAATACCGAAACCTAGAGTCTGAGGTTACAGGGGCAGGTCCCCACAAGTCACAATGAACAATGTCCAAAACAGAGAAAGAACGTTTATCATCCAAATTAAAGGGCAGGCGTTTACTTTTATCTTTCTCACACGAATCACAAATATTCGGCTTAAGCAACAAAGCAGTAACAAAAATTCTACCTAATTTATTTAAAAGTGAAATAACGTCAAATGACACATGACCAAGTCGAGAGTGCCATAACTCAAATGATGCTTTAGGTCTACTAGCCGCAACCAAAGCCAAATGAGCATTATCCAGAATATATAGACCATGCCTACGTCTGCCTCGAGATAGAATGTCCCGAGTTACCCGATGCTGAACCGTAAAACAATCATTAGTGAAAATAACATCAACGAGTGAGTCACTAGTTAATTTGCTGACGGATAACAAGTTTTTAGTTAAGCCCGGAATGACCAATACGTCAGACAATTTAAGAGAGACAATATCCAATGACAGAAATAGATAATAATGCTCCATTTCCAACAACAACAGAGTCCGAACCTGTATAAGGGAGTGACGATTCCAAAGTAGAAGAGGAAGGAGTCATGTGCGTCGAAGCCCCCGTGTTCAAGTACCAATCAGACGTTGGCGGATCGGATATCCGACATGAAGCAGAAAAAGCCTCGGCAATGTTGGCCGAAGGAGAAACCTGCTGAGTGAAGCGCTCCGGACAGACGGTTGCATTGTGTCCCGGAGTGCGGCAGATTTGACAATGAGGAGGACGCTTCTGCCACGAACCGTCACGGCCGCCTGATTTCTGCCCACGACCAGCTGAGTGCATGGGGCGAGTTCGTCCACCAGAGCCTGCTGACGGAAGAAGGAGGGACAGTTTGAGCAGCAAACGCAGCAGGAGGCGTTGGCAATGGGTCCAGATTCTGCTGGAAGAGGTCCCAGGCATCGGCATTATTGAGAAGATCCGAGAACGACGGGGATATGGACATCTGCGTATCGCTAAAACTGGAGAAAGCTGATCCGAGACCCTTCATGAAGTGATGGATTTTGTCCGTGTCACTTACGGTAACACCAATTGCCGAAAGCTGATCACAAATAGTTTTGAATTCTCGGCCAAAATCAGCGACCGACCTTTCGTATGGTTTGCAACTGACCCTTCAACCGGAATTCCCGTGCCTTCGACTGATGACTGAAGGTATTCTCCAGGCTTACCCAGACATCGCGGGCAGTGGCACAGCCGACGATGACAGACATTGCTTCTTCGGTAAGAGAAGAGAAGAGAAACCAACCTATGGTCCTCAACACACCACGACTGATAATCGGTGTTGGGTACTGATTTTCCGTCAACGATGATTTCAGGCGGAGGGGCAGGGCGCGATCCATCGATAAGGCCAATCAAGCCTTGCCCGACAAGGAGTGGGGAAACCTGACTTCTCCACAATAGATAATTTGTCGAGGTAAGCTTGATGGTGAGCATGTGGATTAGAGTAGCAAAGGGCAGAGAATCAGGGGAAGATGAGTTGGTCGTGGGTGGTGCCATAAGGGAGAAGATCGGCGTGTATTAAGAGGAAAGAAAGTTGCCGGCGGATGTGATAGAAGTAGGGTTTAGTTGTGGTAAAAGTCTGATACCATGTAGAGAAAATATTCTTGTATTTTCTTAATGATTAATTACAAACGGAGTAATACAATATATACACAAAGAATGAGAACTCTCCTATAACTATACAAGGAAAGAATCAATTTAAAAGTATATAACAATCCCTAACTTATAGGATTAATCGTAAATTAAGGGATGCTATCAACTCCATTATAAATATTTACTTTATCTAGAAAATCAATTTCTGAAGGATGTTTTATGAGTAAATTAAACTAATTAAATAAATAGTCAAATTCAGGTTAACAAAAAACAAATGTATTTTGGAGAAAAACTAAGGGATGAGAAATCTTCTAAGGAAATTGTTTCAATTAATGTACTACCCTATAATAATTACTTATGCTTGAGTTCATACTTATCTACACTTTAATATGATTACAAACATAATCTATTTTTCTTTGGAGACAAATAAATATTAAATTAAATACTCATCAATTAGTTTCTTCACTCAATCATACGAGATTTATGGCAAGAACTTGCGTTAGGCCATCTGATCCGATATTTTAATGTATTGATTTTTGAACTATGATGTATTAGTTTTTGTACACAAAAGTATTAGTTTTTCATAAATATTTGACCCGTGTTATTATGTATTGATTGATGTATTAGTTTTTGTACACAAAAGTATTAGTTTTTCATAAATATCTTACCTGTGTTATTATGTATTGATTTTTTATTAGATTATGATGTATTGACCTTTTACTATAATTTATTGGTTTTTGTACTATAATATAGCAGTATAAATTTTGACCTAACGGATAATCCGTTAGTCCGCCTAACTAGAGTCTTGCCCGAAATTTAACTCTAACATGTCTAAAAGACCACAAGTTTTCACTAAAATTCACATACTTCTACATCGTGCATAATAATTATATAAATACCACAAATCTCTTTTGGACTCATTTCTCGAATTATAACAATATTATCAAAGCATGTAAAATATTAACTATTTATTAAAACATGAATAAAACAAGCTAGATATTTGAAAAGGGTTCAAAACCTAAACATCAGTTATCCATAAATCAAATATTAATCTAATCACATGTCTCTGAGTCTGAATCAAAAGTGTTTAACAGGATTGGTGAAACCAAAACATATTGACATGTTATTAAATCCATTTTAAACTAGAAAATTCAATAAAAAGAAGAAGAATGAAGGTAGAACCCCCACGAGTCTCACGATCCCTCTTGGGTTTTGGTCGTCGATCGTTCAATTGGGTTTGATTGGATCTTCATTTTTTCCCTTTTCTAAGGATTCTGGACTACTAGATTTTGATTCTGACACCAACTAAGACACTTATAAGGCTTTTATAATTCTTCATGTACAAGAAAACAAATCCTTTTCTAATTTGACACTAGCAGCGACACACGATCGGGAGCATGATGACCACTTTGGTTGTGTGTTAGATATTTGGAATTTGTGATCACCTGAAGCACACACTGAAAAAAATGGGTAAATGTTAACGGACAGAAACTCGTCAATTACGCTGATGGAATGCTAACAGCTTATCTTTGATGACGAAAAATATTGAAGGGCAAAAAGCCGTTAGTATATACTGATGGATTGCTATGCTGGTGGGTTTGCTGACGGGTATTGGCCATCAGGAAATTGATGACGGCCTATACCCGTCAGCAATATTAAAAAAAAAAAAAACCGACGGGCCTATACCAATCAGCAATATATAATTATATTAATCATTTATAAATAATATATATATATATATGTATAATTATTTATAGATATATATAATAAATATAAAATTAAAATATATAATAAATTTAATAAACAATAATATATATTTATAATAAAAATATTTTACAATATAATTTTTAATATTACTATATAATTATATTTAATCATTTATCAATATGTATATATATATATATATATATTATATATATATATATATATATATATATATATATTAAATATAAAAATACAAATTTATAATAAATATTTTTTAATT